>BLBF01000068.1:1848193-1869014 GCA_015471245.1 Laticauda colubrina
TCTATCTATCTATCTATCTATCTATCTATCTATCTATCTATCTATCTATCTATCTATCTATCTATCTATCATCTGGCTTGGAGGCGTCATTCCCTACCTATCTACCTATCCCATCTTTTTTCAACCTTCATGGCAGATCATCCATGCATTATTACCACACAGGGCCTCATCTCGAAAGAGACGCCACTTACTTTTTCTGGAAAGGCACCCGGTGGGCCTTTTTGGCTGCACAAAAGAATTTGGGTCATAAGTCACTGGGGGAAAATTAGTCAGTTTCCAAAACAAAACAGACCTGACATTTCTTAGCTCCTTCTACTAGAATTGTCAGTAGCAGCTGGCAAAGCGCACACACGAAGCAGAAAGATAAATGCCAAGAAATTCAGTCTTGGCTTGCCATAGATTTAAGTCAACAAGGCAAAATAAAATAAATTACCCAGCAAAGAGCGATCTGAACTTGAATGAGTTTTGGATATAAATCTTAATGAAGGGCAATGGCTTCAGGTTAAAAACTTGAAATGGATCCCTTTTTGTCAAGATATGTACAAATATACTCCTCAATTTATGACTATCGTTGGAATCTCCACTGCTAAGCAAGGTGGTTCTTAAGTGAGGCATACCAGATGTTATGACCATTGTTTTGGTCATGGTCATGGTCATTGCAAGACCCTGGGATGTTACAAATGTTGTAAATACACACCAGTTCCCAAGTGCCCGAATGTTGATCACGTAACCATGGGGAGGACAGCAATGGCCATAGGTGCGAGGACTGATTATAAGTAATTTTTTTTCAGTGCTGTTGTACTTTCAAATAATTGCTAAATGAATGATGGTTGCACTGTGTGTTCTATTTTTAAAAAAATCACATCTGGTAATAGATGAATATCTCAATGCAACAATATTTATTGATGAGCCTTTGGAATTTATAAAAGAGGGAAGTTTTAGACTCCTGTGCAGGAGGTGGGTAGGCTTAACACATGGTGTGAACCCACCCAATAGTGGCTTATATTCAGCACATTGCAGTTAAACCAGGTTTATGTTCAACACATTGCAGTTAAACCAGATTTATATTCAACACATTGCAGTGAAACCAGGTTTATATTCAACACATTACAGTTAAACCAATGCATGAATCGATCTCAGCCTTTCCATGTTTCTCCTTTCTTTTGCAATTTTCAAGCTTATGGGGCATCCAAGTTACAGTTTTGCAGAATGGGTTCAGAAATACCACACAGTTCCTTCCTCCCCCAGGTCAACCTGTCTGTATCTTTGATCCTCAGCCATTGGGATGCTACCCAACATCCAAGTAAACATTCAGAAGACTTCAAGGAGAAAGACATTCCCAAGTCTGTTGAGAACTCAGGATCCCAATTTGGATTATGTAGCTCTGGCATCATTCTGTCTCCCTCTCTTGAGTTCAGAAGGGCTTCAAACACTGCTTGGTTGTTTTTAGTCCATTCCAAATCGTGTTGGTCTTGGCCGGATCACAAAATCCAATGTTGTGTAGCTGATAATGTCAAGTTTCTACAATAAACAGGCCGGAGGCCCTGTGAAGCTGTGCACAGGGTGGCTTAAAAGATAAACTCTGGTTTTGCCCAGCATCTTTTGGGTTATCAGATTGGTTGACAGAAACGGATCAAGGTTTATCTCAAAGAGATGCTGCGTCAGCAAAATATCTCCCAGTTAGAACAAATTGCTGGTTGTGAGGCATATGGCAACCAAGATGGATAATCTGTAAAAGATTGGTTTGTGGAGGGGGGGGGGGAAATGAGACAGTCGTCTGCATTGTTGCTCTTTGGGAAATTTGACATGCTTTTCGCCAATCTTTTGTTAGGATGGGAAGGCTGCTTTTTTGCAACGGGGGCTGCCTTTTACAAATGGATTTTCTCCATCTGAGAGGACAGTGTGAAGTTTGGGAATGGCAGCTGAGGGACCAAACTGGGATTATTTTAGCTTTTATTACAGGCTTTGGGAAGAGTTGGGAATACTTTTTTTTTTTTTTAAACAGAAAGAAAACAGGTGTGTTACACGTACTGGTTCAGCATTGGATAAGTTTGGGGAAAAATTAGCCCAGATTTATTTTGGAATAAAGACCAGAGTATAATTTTGAAAAACGTCGCATAGCATTAGCTAAACTTTAGCTAAAGGTAGCTTAAAGTTAGCTAATTTTGGAAATATGGGATAAAATGAGGTAAATTTGGGATAAATTGGGATAAAAATGTAGGTAAGTTTGGAAAAATTAGCATGCAAATACAGTTTGTCTATTTGAAAAGTGAGCAAAACTTCACTGTATTAAGAAGTGGCCTTTGGCCATGAATTGTATAAACCAAATTGCAGTTCAATGTGTCTGAGTTTACAGTAAAAAAATGGGTGATAAGTGGGAAATTTGGATCTCCTAATTTTATGGCTCTTTGAAATCTGCATTTGAAGCTTGGGGGTGAACATATTTCATATCATTTTTGTTCCTCCTATTGATTACATATCACAGTTTCCAATGAATAACAAAGTGATATTTCAACCGTCTTTCACCTTCACAGAAATTCTGAAAAGAATTGTTTAAAAAATGATGATTAGTAACTAATCCTATTTCCTCCCTCTCTCTCTCTCTCTCTCTCTCTCCCCTCCCTTCCTCTGTATTTTCTCTCCTCAGGATTTTTCTATAATTCCTCCCCCCATTTCAACAAATTGGCAACCAGCCTTTGGCTCTCAGACACATCATTTTCATACTCAAGAATTATGCTAGACAATTTTAAAGGGTCTTTGCGGTGAGTATTGGCCTATTCTCTTCCCTCCCATCCAGCCTGTTCCCTCACTTTCCCAAGATGGCTTAATCTGTACAGGTAGTCCCCAACCTATGGTGATTGTCAGTCATCCAGGTCATGGATGTCCCAAAGGTGCTTTTTGAAAGGCAACTAATTTTCTTGGGTTTTTTTCCTTGAAAATGTTTTTCTCCTCATTCAAGAAGCTTCTTTCTTGTTCTTCTCTCACCCAAGAAGGAACTTGCTGCCTGAGAAGCAAAATGTTTTCCAGGAAAAAAAAAAAACCCAAGAAAGTCCAGTGGCCTTCTGAAAAACATCTTTGGGACACTGACTGTAAGGAATGATAAGGAATAAATCTTAATTCTTATAATAAGGAATAAATCTTATTTCTTCAGGCCTGGTTGAATTCCTGGACTTGTTAAAATAGAACAAAGATTGCTAAGGGGTTTTCAAATCTTTATTAGGAATGCGTGACTCACCAAAAAAAAAAACCCATTTCACTGTCTGGGTTGGTAAGGACAATATTGAAGGGCTGGTTGGACTGGTTTTTAACATTATAACTGTTTCAGAGATCTTGTTACAGAGCCTTTTGGTGCATTTTGTTCTCATTTATTTAACCATGAACTTAAATTGGCCAACACCTTTCAGTTTAAGACAAACTGGCTTGTAATCTTTCTTTGACCCTGGCCCCTTTTTCTGAGACCAGTTTTCTCCAAGCTGGTTGTTGTGAACAAAAAACAGCAGGGTCAGATGGGATTAACACTTGAAAGGGAGATTTCTAGATTGCAGATTGGACTGGAAAGTAAAGTCACATCTGGAAGAAAATGATGGCAATTCATTTCTATATTATTTCCAGAAAAGCAGTATTTTGTACTTCCATGCCCACGTAGCAATCAGCTCAAATCAAGGGAGGCTTTGACCTCGCTGCTTACTCACCCAATTTCTTGAGGACACAGCAAAATCAGATTTACTTTTGGAAACAGGGTGGGAAGGATATGCTCCAAATCTTTAATTTGATTGCAAAACTATGCTGGCTAGAAATGAATGCATTTTTAAAATAGCATTGTTCTTCATTACGTCCAGCTTTTATTAACAAACATTTGGCAGGGATCGATGCATCCCAGATTTGAAGCCATCCTTGATGTCACTTCTACAAACATCTTGGCAGTGAATCCCATTCATATTCTACTCCAAAATGTCCTGCCGTTTTTTTGTTTTTTCTCCAGTTTCCCTTGGCTGTTCAGGCTTCCTGAATTTTAACGTTGCCAGCTTGCATCCAACCCCCTGTAGAATAGGAAGAATCTATTTTTGTAAAGTTGGGGAACAGAGAAAAACAAAACAAAAAATATATAGAAAGAATGTACAAATTTAGACATGGCAAACTATGCATAATCTGACTTGGTGTAAAATAGTAATCACTGTTTATTTCAAGCAGCAAATTAGGGAAATGATTGATTAGTCTAGCTGAGGAAAGATGGATAGGAGAAAGAATGCAAAGCTATCTGTCAAAAACTTCCCCCTTGCTCAAAACAGAAAATCAATAGCAGTTTTGTAAGTTGAATTGGTTTGACATGCAAAACTTCAGCCTTGCTTTCCATCTGGACTTTGCACATAAACATTTGCAATGCACACCCAAGCCAGGATGAGTGTATTTTCTTTGAAAAATTGTTAGAATCAATCAGGTTTGTCTACGGAGATTCTCTTTGTTGCCACCAGAAGTTGGGTCTGCTCCATCACTGAAGGTTTTCGAGAAGAGATTGGACATCCATTTGTCTGGAATGACATAGGATCTCCTGCTTGAGCAGGGGTTGGACTAGAAGACCTCAAAGGTCCCTTCCGACTCTGTTATTCTGTATTCAATCATTCAGGTCATGGTTGTCTCAAATGTGCTTCCCTGCTACCCCAAAAGGCAACTGAACTATCTTGATTTTTTTTCCTTCAAAATGTTTCACTGAAGAACTGAACTGAACTGAAGAAGCTTCTTGGGTGAGAAGTGAAATGTTTTCAAAGAAAAAAAACCAAAGAAGTCAAGTGGTAGTTGGGGGAATAAAAGCAGTTTTGGGAAAGTCAATCAGATTGTTGGAATTTGAAGGACTTTTATAGCTTTTGAGTGAAAATGTTTAATCGGTGGGGTTCTTGGTGCTGCTTATGCTAAGCTGTTTTCTTGCAGACATTTCATGACCCAACTAGATAATATCATCAGTGCTGTGAGTGTGCACCCTGTGGCCTTCGGGGGCGGGGGTGGGTGGGTGTTGGGCAAATTCAGCGATGGACCATCTACATATTTAACCAGAAAGTTGTGGTTGGGTTGTCTCCCTTGCGAAGCAGGAAAGTCAGTGACAATCTTTTTTTTTGCCCTGCAGGATTCTGAGTTCCCTGGTTGTGCTTGGATTTCAGCTGGTCATTCCACAGCCTTCCATCGAACACAGAAAGGTAAGTGTTGCGCATCCCACAAGCAACTGGCATGGGTGGGGCAATGTTGCAGCTCTGCGTGCTTTAAGCTCCTTCTGAGGCAGTACCGGCAACTAACCATGGTTTATTCGGTGGTCTTAAAATGCTGAAATGTTAGCAAAGTCTGGTCTACAGCTACGGTTTTGGGTGTATCTTGCTTCAAGACGGCAGAAACTTTGCCTGGAAGGATTTTCATCCATCGTGCCGACAAGTAACTCTTGACTTATGACCATAATTGGAACTGGAACTCCCATCATCTAGTGATGCAATCATTAAGTGAACCATGATCCCTGATTTTATGACCATTTTACTACAGTCATTAAGCAAATCACATGTTGTGATTTTGATTTTATGTGTTGCCTGCACCCAGCTCAGATTAAACCAAGCCCAGGCTTCAGATGGTACGTCAATCAAGCTGTTTACGCATCCTTTTTCGTCCTGTCTCTATGCAGCCTCTTAAGTTGAAGGAAAGATAAAACTTGCAAATCTAATCCCGGCTTCAAATTCCATTTCAGCTGGAATCAAGGCTCAGCTTTTCAACAACAGCCTGATCTGGCTGCTTAATCCTTACTTGAATGTACGTTTTTCTCCTCTCCCTCATCCTTCAGAATCTACCTTTTGTGGGTGAGCAAAAGGCATTTGTGTCCTGAAGGCACATCAAGAGCCATGCTGGCTTTCATCTCCGTCAGGGTGGGGTGGGATGGGGAGGAGAGGAAACCACAGCCAGGCGCTCATGGCTGAGAAACGTAGCCTTTCCTTCAGAGGTTGCTGAGCCTTGTCAGCTCCATTGTTTTGGAAGAATGTGAGCGCCACACTGAAGGTTTAGCATTTGTTCCCACCATATGGGAATTTTTTGCATGGGTTAAACAAGGTCACCAGAATTGGAGCAACTTTAATTTTCAAAATGTGTAGAGTCCTGACTTGCTTCCTGTTGCTCAACCAGGCTGATATCAGTTCCCCACAGCAGATCATGGTTTAGATCAGGTCACTCTTTGGTATTTCTCTCTCTCTCAGCACAATGAGAATATATCTGCCAACTCCACATTGGCAACAGGAAGGACACCCACCCAGTAAACACTCAGCTCCATTCAGTTGCCCCGACTCCACCCCACGCCAGGGATTATGGGGTCATTAAAAGACAGAAAAAAAAATCTCTGATGGAGAGGGTTTTCCTTTTGATGACCAACTGAGGTGTCTATTTATCCAGTCTACAGTTCTACAGAGGAATGATGGAGTCTGTCATCTGCACCTCTATCACTGTCTGGTTTGGTTCTGCAACCCAACAGGACAGACACAGACTCCAGAGGGTAATTAGGACTGTAGAACAAACAATGGCTACCCACCTGCCTTCCATGGAGGACCTGCACACTGCACGAGTCAGAAAGGGGGCTGTGAACATATCTACAGACCCCTCACATCTGGACATAAACTGTGTCAACTCCTTCCCTCAAAACAAGGCTGTAGAGCCCTGCACACCAGAACAACTAGACACAAGGGGAGTTTTTTCCCAAAAGCCATCACTCTGCTAAACAAATAATTCCCTCAACAGTGTCCAACTATTTACAAAGTCTGCACTACTATTACTGTTAATCTTCTCATCACTCCTTATCACCCATCTCCTCCCACTTGTGATTGTAGGAATGTAACTTTGTTGCTTGTCTCCGTACGATTTATATTGACTATTTTCTAATATGATTTGATTGTTGATTGTACCCTATGACTATCATTCAGTGTTGTACGTTATGATTCTTGATTCTTAACGAATGTACCTTTTCTTTATGTATGCTGAGAGTATTTACACTTCTGGGCAAGGACTGAACTTGATCTGGAGAGATTTGAAGATGGCTTCAAACCAAAAATGGGACTGTGATAAAGCAGGTTCCTCTTCTGTTCCCGACCCATATGCTTTCTCTTAAGCATAAACACTTGCATGGAAGTTCTTAAGGATCAGAGTGGGTTCATGCTTGGGTGGAAGAAATCTTTGCCCACTTTCTACATCTGGTTTGGCTCCAGCCTTCTCTGTGTGCTCCAAAAGAATGAGCCTGGGAGATGTTTCAACGTTTCAGATGCACGAAGATCTGGGTGACATTAGTCCAGAGCTCTTTGTTCTCTCGAAGTCCTTTAAGACCCTTCAGATGTGGTAGGGCTGGTGATATTTTCCAGGCATTACCCAGTTTTGAGGTCTCTTCTGTCTCACTTGGCCATGCCTGATTATATTGTTGATAGTTGCAATGTAGTTTGGATGAGACCTCAATGATTTTAGACTTGATAAAAAGGACACCCTTGTTTGAGATGTTTAAGAAGAGATTGGACAACCATTTGTCTAAAGTGGTATAGGGCTTCCTGCCTGAGCAGGAGGTTGGACTGGAAGACCACCAAGGTCCCTTCCAACTCTGTAATACTGTATTCTGCTATGTAAGGGGACCCATATCTCCCCAAATATTCTCTGGATCATCAACCAAAGACAGGCACACAGATGGTTAGCTCTATCTATTGAGTAAAATATATTAGAATAATTGAATCTACCTTGATAAAGAATACTTCATAGTTAGGTGATCACCACTGTTGAGGTCTCATTTCATATTTGGATTCTTGGAATAATTGGGTCTTCTAATCCCATAGATATTCTCTCTTTTCAAGGGCTCACACATAGTTCCAACAACTGTAAGTGTGAGATCTTAATCTTGTTTCTTCAAAGTCTAATGGAAATGGTTTTGGAAAGTAAAAGCCTTGTTGATGGCTGCCTTAGAGTAGAATATTTGAATAAAAGCCAGAGCTAGCATAGATGTTTAGGAAAATGGATGAATGCCTTGAGCAATTATCTCACCATTATTTCCTACTTAGCATATATATGAAGTTGACTCGGTGAAGGCATAATTCAAAATGTAGAAATGAGGGAGAGTCTGTTGAGTGGCTATTTTTATCACTTTTAACTGTTGCATTTGGGGATGGCTGTTAGTATTATTTTTTAATGGGAAATCTCCAGTGCTGGCAGATAAATAGCCCAAGCTGAATTCATAGGCATTGATTCCAAATGTGAAAAATGGACTCTTGTTTTGTAGGTCTGCTTAACATTTAACCTCCGTTTTCTGGTTCCCTTCATCACCCTTTAGCTGTAAATCTCATAATTCATAGGCCAGGAAGTCCAGAAGTAGTCATGGAAAATAGCTGCTGAAGAGTGCCACATCATGCAGATTAGTTATTCTGACTGGCTCCAATCCAAGTTGGCCTGTAAGGCATCAGCAGGTTGGTGTGCTTGTGTGGTCTTTTTCTCCTCTAAGTACCACCCTTGGTCTTTTAGCAGAAGAAGGGCCCAATCTTTCCTTTCTGCAAAAGAAGAGCCAGTGAGGTTTGGTGAGAATCAAAGAGACAATCACTTTGGTGATTGATTGTCAAAGTCCACTGTCAGCATCCCAACTAACAAACTCCAACTCAATGAATTCCGAGAAAGCATTTCCTCAAAGTTCTATTTTGTTCGCGTTCTCATATTGGCACATCTGGGAAAAGCCGAATCGGAGACTTCCAGGTTTTCTCTTCCCAAAAGAGAACCAAAGATCCGTCCCCTGCACCCACCAGTCCATCACATGGACCAATGAAATCGTTATCTCAACTGGAGACCTTCCTCCAGACAGTCCCCTCCAGGTACAGGGCAACATGTCCTTGACTCTGTGAGAAAGAATGTTGTTGAGTCTAATCTTCCCCCTCTCTATGAAATCCCCCCTCTCACTGAATCCCCTGTCAGTGGCAGCCTCGAAGCTTCCAAGTAAAAAAATGGCTTCCAAGGCTGACATCTACATTTGGAGGTGATGCTTTTCAGACCGTGCTTCCAAGCTTGAAAACCCAAAATGTCCTGGTCTCACCTGCCTAGATATCCCAAAAGGCAACTGGATTTTCTTGGGATTTTCCTTGAAAACCTCTCATCCAAAAAGCTTCTTCAGTTCTGGGTGAGAAGCAAAATGTTTTCAAGGAAAACAACAACAACAAGAAAGTCCAGTTGCCTTTTGGGAAAGCACCTTTAGGACAACCAGGACCTGGCCGATTTGAGAATCTCCGTAGACGTTTACCTGCCTAGATATGGGATGCTTCGAACCTCTCTTCTGTGGTGGGGAGCAGTGGTGAGATGCAAATTGTTTTACCACCAGTTCGGTGGGCATGGCTTGGTGGGTGTGCTTTGCCTAACACTGGGTGTGCAGGTTTCCCCACACCAGTTGAGACCTGCAGTGCCAATCAAGGATAGAAGAGAAAAGCACAGGGGCAAGTGGGAGGGCCAATCCTGCACTTTCCTCTTCTTTTTCCTCTCAGCTGATTGTCAGAGGATTTTTACCCTCCTCTCAGCGGATCGTTGGCTTTTTTTTACTACCGGTTCAAGTGAACCGGTCTGAACCAGTAGCACACCATCACTGGTGGGGAAACGGTTGAGGGTGTCAGCTCTAATAGCGGAGGGGTGCCATTCTGGGAGGGTTTGGACGATCACTCAAGACCACTGCCTGCCTTGCTGAGTGAACCGCGGCAACCTAACAGCTGATCGGCACTGACTTGGACCACAATGCATAGAATGACGGCACGTGTGAGATCACCTGGGAGGTGTTACTTTCAAAGCAGCTGTGGGGTGGCATTTCCCTTGTTTGGAACAAGAACTGGAACTGGGTGTGGTGGTGGCAGAGTTTTGACGCGGCTGTATTTGGGGTTGGGTAACGCTAAGCAAGCAGATCTAACTATTATGCGCTTTTTTGTCCTGGTGAGTTCGGTCCACGTTTTCCACGGAAGAGATAAAAGGCATTGGCAAAACAAGGTGTGTTGTCATTTATTCTCCAGTGTGAGTAGCGGAACCTGACAGAAGGCATGTTGGATGAGGAAAGGAGGAGTTATGGGCCATGTTGGGTTCTGCTTGCTGGGAAATTCTGGGAGTTGAAGTCCACAAGTCTTAACATTGCCAAGGTTGGCCATCCTGGTTTAAAGAGTTGCAGGTTGAAGTGATGTCCGCGGAGTGATGTTCTGAAGCATCTTTTTGTGATCCAGTTAGAAGCAGCCTTCATCCATCATGAATACTTTTATTTTGTTCTTTTGTAGCATTTCTGGCCAAACTTGCTTTATTTTTGTGCCAAAATTTAAGTTGATGGGGAAGAGGAACAAGATAGATTTCGGAAGGGACATGTGTTAAAGTCACCCAGATTCTTTCCCCCTCCTCCTTTGATGTCATGACTAAAAAATATGAAGGCACATTTCAAAACGGAGAAACATCTGGATTGCATTGACAGAAAAATCTGTGTATGCATGTAACAAATAAAGATGACACAGAATTAGTTTATGTTGTGAGTACGTTTTTGACAAATCCTTCTCTCTTGTCAGGGCCAGTTAGACATGTGCAGGAATTCCCCACGAGAACAACTTGGGAGGTGTGGCTTGTGGGAATTTGTGATGCCTGAGTGAGGCTTGTGTGTGTTTGTGTGTTTGTGTTGTGTCCAGCTGCTGTGGACCTGTTGCTAGCTGCTACCAAGCAGAGCTCAAGCTTTTCCTTCTGGATTGTAAAGTTACTCATTTTCCTAATTTCTGAATCTCTCTCAGCTTGGAAACTAAAGCTCAGAAAATTCCTTTCACTGATTAATTAGGTCACAAAATTAATTCATCTGTGAGACTAAGCAACCCATTCCCAGTTTCTTTTCTGTAGAGGTGGTTGGTCATCTGCCATCTGTCAGAAATAGTATAGGGTCTCCTGCTTGGGCGGAGGGTTGGACTAGATGACCTAGATGGTCCCTTCCAACTCTGTTAATCTGTTAATTTTAGGTTATATCTTCTAGTGTCCAAAAGTGTTTTAGTCAATCCAGCCTCCCTGTGGAAGATCAATTCAATTCAATCAGAATAGAGCTGGAAGGGACCTTGGAGGTCTTCTAGTCCAGCCCCCTGCTCAAAAAGGAGACCCTCTACCATTTCAAACAAGTGGCTGTCCAATCTCTTCTTAAAAACCTCTACCACAATTTCTGGAGACAAGCTGGCCCACTGACTTAATTGTCCTCACTGTTAATTAATGTTAATCATTGGAGTTACATCACCTAATATCTAATATGGCCTAGTTAGCTACTTGACATAAATAGATATTTGAAGGGGATAGCAATCTAAAACAGATTGGAATTAACTGTAGTGGTGATTATGACTATGTGCTACTGTTTTTATTTAGTTCTATGCTAATATCATGGGACGCGCCAGTGGCTCAGTGGCCGAGATGCTGAGCTTGTCGATCAGAAAGGTCGGCAGTTCGGTGGTTCGAATCCCGAGCGCCATGTAACGGAGGGAGCTCCCGTCACTTGTCCCAGCTTCTGCCAACCTAGCAGTTCGAAAGCATGTTTAAAAAATGCAAGTAGAAGAATAGGGACCATTTTGGTGGGAAGGGAACAGCGTTCCGTGCGCTTTCGAAAGCGTTTAGTCATGTCGGCCACATGACCAGGGAGACGTCTTCGGACAGCGCTGGCTCTTTGGCTTTGTAATGGAGATGAGCAGCGCCCCCGAGAGCTGGAAACGAGTAGCACATGTGTGAGAGGGGAACCTTTACCTTAATACTTATATCAGTTTCATACTTTAAAGTTAGTCAGATAACCATATCAATAAGATTTCTATTCTATTTTGATATAAGGGTTCTTTCAAGATGGAAACTGCTGCTTTCGGCCTTGCCAGCTTTATTTCTTCTAATACAGGAAAGTTCAGTACAAGATAGGAAGGGAGACTTTCAAAATTCAATGAATACACTGTGCAATGATAAACCTGCATTTCTGGAATCTGTTTCTTAAGAACATAAGCAGTGATTTGCTGATTGGACTCCTGGCCCATCTCATCAAGGAGCCTGTTCTTACAGGAGACAAGCAGCTGCCTAAGGAAGCCCACCAGTAGATGGCCTTCAGCCATAGCCATGAACCTCTATGAGTTCCATGAATTGGTCCAACCCTTTTGGGAAGCAGCCAAGCTGGTAACCAACGTTAACATCTCATAGTAGAGCAGCGTTCTCAACCCAGGCCACGAGAAGATGGGTGGACTTCAACTCCATGTTGGCTGGGGAATTCCTGGAATTGAAGTCCACCCACCTTCAAGTGGCCCAAGTTGAGAAACATTTGTGGTAGAGAATTCCAAACTTGAACTGCAACACCGTGTAAAATAAATTCTATTATCTTGACCTTTGAAAACATAATGTGTCCCCCCAACCACTAACTCATCTTTTCTGGTCTCCCTTGCAGGTACCCCAAAGGATAAAAGATGGGAACGTTGCCCCAGAAGAAGAGAGTGGAGGAATCCCCGGGGTTTGGGGCAGCTGGGGACCTTGGTCAGCTTGCTCCAGGAGCTGCAGTGGTGGAGTGATGGTGCAGATGCGGCCATGTCTTCCAGGATACTACTATGAGGGGCCCTCCCACAATCCTGGGCAGTACTCTGCTTCGGGGAGAGCACTGGCTCATCTCCAGCAACTGCCCCAAGAAGACTCTCTGCCTCCTTTCTCTGGTCACGTCATCTCAGCCATCCGGACCTCGGTGCCTCTTCACAGAAACGAGGAACCGGCACGAGCTGCCCTCTCTTCCTCTGGAGGAGGCCGCAATGAGAGCTATTGGAGCCGAGCAACCTCAAGAGGGGGTCAAGTTTCCCAGTCTCGGAGACGTAGCCCCAAATCAGAAAGAAGGTAGTCCTTCCTTCCTTCCTCTTTTCTTTTTTCCTTTTCTTTTCCTTCCTTCCTTCTCCTTCTTCCCATCTCTTTTGCCTTCTTTCCTTCTTTCCTTCCATGCTTCCTCCCTCCCTCCCTCCCTCTCCTCCCCTCCCTTCTCTTCCCTCCCCTCCCCTTCTTCTCCTTCTCATCTGTTTCCCCTTCTTTCCTCCCTCCCTCTCCTGCCCTACATTGCCTCCCCTCCCCTCCTTCTCTTCCTCCTTCCTCGTTCTTTCTTCATCTTCATCTTCCGAGCATTTTTCTTATTCCTGAGTTCAATTGGAAGGTCCGCCTTATGAATGAGTGCAATACACAGCTCCTTTACTTGGTTGGCTCCCTTATTACGCAACTATTCCCCATCTACATATTTCTTAGAGACCAATTTATTTGTTTCTGCTTTTAGCAAAAGTAAATTTGAAGCTTTTTCTTAAATTGCTTAATTGCAGGTATTGCACGCAGCATTTTTCTTAATTTGCTGTTTTTCATTCCCACTATGTTGTTAGCCAGTTAGACAAGATGGTATTTCTGTGAAAGTTTACAGATAAATACTTCTGAGGAATTATTACGTTTCCTCTAGAGTTAGAGGATGTGTCGTCTTCTTCCAAATTTAGTTGTAGAACGGTTACAAGATGAGCTTCTGAGCAGTCAAGCGCAGACTTGTCCCGTTAAGTTTTATAGCTCTGGGGAAAGGACTTGACATCAAACAAGCTCAAATGCAGATGTCTGCATGCTTGGAGCATTAAAATAAAATTTCTCTCCCACCCCCGCCCAAGGAAAGGCAGAAGCAACATTTCATATGGAACAAATAATGGTAAATAAGGACTCTTCCTCATTCTTTGAATGAGAATTCATAATTTCTTTTCTTTAAGTGTTTTCCCCATTCCTTCTCCAAAAACCTTCCCTCTGGTAACTTCATAACCAGAGATTTCACCGAGGCCTGGGATCTATGCAACTGACTGCATTTTGACGTCCCTTCTAAGATCAACCTCTACTTCTCTCCTTTATCTTTGCCTCTCATCTGTGCCTCTACCTCTCTTCTCTGTCTCTAAAACCAGAGGTGGGATTCAGCAGGTTTGGACCAGTTCTGGAGAACCAGTAGCAGAAATTTTGAGTCGTTCAGAGAACCAGCAAATCCCACCTATGACTGGCTTCGCCAACCCCATCTCTTCTCTGCCTCTGATTGAGTCCCAGCTGATTGGCTGGGTCTCCTTTGGTTGCCTGCAAAGGGAGAACAGAGCCGGAAAGCAGGTTAGTGGGGTGGGGAGGGAAGGGGGATTTTGCGGTATCCTTCTCCTGCCACACCCACCAAACCATGCCCACAGAACCAGTAGTAAAAAAAATTGAATCCCATCACTGTCTAAAGCTATACCTAAGCCTAAGCTTAAACCCATCCCTACTTCAAAAGAAAATCAATATTTTACAACTTGTCACACACACTGCGACCACCACTGGTCAATAGACAAATCCCTTCTGGGTCAAAATTTTGGACATGCTCCAAAGGGAAGCCACAGATCTGCCTTTGGACACAGGATTCCTTGAGCAATCTATTCATAAATGCTATTTCCATCATGGTAAGGATTAGCCTCTATTTTGTGCAAGGAGGAATAAAACCAGGAACCTCTGGTGTGGCACCAGCCTTGCCTGAATATTCCCCAAGGAACAAACTCTGATCGCTGAGTCATGTCAAATCCCTTCCTAGTTCGGTCCATGTGTCATTGAAGCAGGACCTCTCTCTTTCAAGAGGGTCTCCATTCTGTTTTTGCTGTCCTGGATGGTGTTGAGCTTCCAGTGGGGGCCGGCTGCCCCTTTGATTCAGCCCAGCAGGTCTGGATTTAGCAATGGTGGGATCCAGAAGGAATGGGGGAGGGCTGTCAGTTGGGAAGTTGGGAATCTGTCCTTCTGGGAATTTCCTCTTTGTCTTTCTTACAGCTGTATCATCCTTACATCAAAATAGGCTGCAAAACCCAGGCATTTCAATTGTCGATCTGGGTTTATTGCAAAAAAAAAAAAAAAAAAGAGGGAGAATGACTGGTTAACCCTTCTGTGCAGGACAAGATTCAGCTGCTTTGTTGGCAATATAGTAAAGAGATAATTGGAAAGGGGGTAAAAAAGATTAAAACAAAATGGAGTGAAATGAAAAGGCTTTTAACGTGATAAGCATAATTTATGTTCGATGGTTTTTTTGTTGCAAGGACTTCTAAGAGATAAAGTAAATAGTTGGTGGATACAACTAGAGAGAAAAAAAGAGAAAATGTTGTTAAGTGGGTGTTTTTTAAAGAGTGTCTCCAGCTGGGAAACACCACCAGGATGTCTTCATCTTAATTCTGCTCTGAGTTTATTTATTTTGAATATTGGCACAGTTGCCCATTTTAAAACTCTGGGTGGCTCACAACCACAACATAAAATCATATCAAACAGTTGGGAAGATTTGCTGTTAGAAAAAGATTTGCTATTTTTCTTTTTCTCCTCAAATATCTTGGGAAGATTGATGAAAATAGAAAGTAGAGATTAGGAATTATAACCAAGACAAACTCAGACCTATCTGGAGGACAGCTGGATGGTCTTGGTGAGTGTAAACACTTCCCAAAGACACAAAATGTTTGTACTGGTCAGTAAGAAGGATGTAGAAATGGCTTTGATACTGCTAAGCTGTTGAGATGATGCCCAAGTATGGTTGAACGATGGGCATCGAGAAAGAGTTAAGACTTTTAAGCAGTTTATGGCTTAGGACCATGTACTGAGGGCCCATCTTTGTCTAAATTTGTTTGTCTCTTGATACTTTTTCTAGAAGTTGGAGGAGAGATGGACAGCTGTTAATGAAGGTCTTCTTGGGTGGTCTTTTGTGATTTTGGTGTGGACACACACACTGAACACTCAGTGCAGCTTGCAAGGTTATCGAGATGAATGGTGGGATTCAAAAACTGTTACTACCAGTTCGGTGGGCATGGCTTGGTGGGTGTGGCAGGGGAAAGTTACTGCAAAATCCCCAATCCCTCTTCATCCCACTAACCTGCCTTCCAGCTCCGTTCTCCTGTGCAGGGCAACCAAAGAAGGCCCAGAAAATCAGCTGGGATTCAGGAGGCAGAGAATAGAAGGGGGCAGGACCAGTCAGAGATGGCAGTTTCTTCGAACTACTCAAAATTTTCTCTTCTGGTTCTCTAGAACTGGACAGAACCGGCTGAATCCCACCTCTGATAGGGACCTTTTTAAAGATATTTTTGGGAAAATTGACACAAATACTATTATCAAGAAAGGGTGAATGGTTACATCACCGGGAAGGAATGGAATTACAAGGGTATGTAAAAAAAAAAAAAAAAAGAGTTAATCTGGAAAGCTAGCTATGGTTTATTGGAAAAGGATCATAACCCCTCCTGATCGACATTTCGGTAAGACCCAGGATGTCTTGGCAGTTTGCATTGAAGGAGATTTCCCAGGTTGTACCTGATGCAACGTTGCTCTGAAAAACTCTTCTGACATCTAGAGCCGTGGATATGGCCTCTCTAACAAATCTGACCCAAGGGCTCCTCCAAACATTACTTTTTTTTTTTCAGAGGCAGCACATCCCCTGCAAGCTGCTTCCACTTCTTCATGAGTAACAGATGACTTTCTGAAGGAGAAATGCACATCTGGCGTTCTTCCCAGGCAGCCTTCTGAAAAAGCCAGCTTGATAAATAATACTCCAAAGCACACACAGGAGTAGGGAATTGGTCCTGGATATTGCAGATGTAAACCTGTGAAACTCAGCAGGCACAAACCCAGAGTTTTGACCCATGCCTATTGCTCTGGCCAAGGCTTTCTGATACCATAATTAAACACACGCTTGGTCCAAACAACTCTTGTTTTATTTCAGCACTGGGAATTATGTGCATTCTCAGCCCCTAATAAATCCCAAACAGTCCCTCGAGATAAGCATCCACCTTTCTCTCCTTTGAATGGCTGCCAACAGTAAAGTGCCAAATTAACTGAAAAAAACCAAGTACACAGAGCTTCAAGGTTGAATTCAAGCAGCAAATGACTTTGCTTCCTGCAAAGGTTTCTCTACCTTTTCCTGTCCTTTGTACTTTATGGGAGAGGCAATCATCTCCCAGCCTTACACCCGAGTTGCCCCTTTTGTCTTAGCTGCTCTTGCCTTCTGGCAGCTCTGTGCACACGAGCACTGGGAACAGGCTCCCCTAGATCCTCTTCCTCACTGCTACCAGACTCTGGAGGCTCCGGAGTTAGCACATAACTCCCAGATGGTCCTGGCCCCATCTCTCCATCGGATGCAGGACCCTCATCCAAGTCCTCCCCAGACTCACGGACTGGACCCCATTCTTCCCCACTGTCCGATTCTGCTGCCGTCTGCACCACGAACCACAACACCCATTTACCCCTGTCCATGTAGTAGATGAAAGGGTGGGTAGATGGTCTCCTTTTCCTCCATCATGCCATCCTGGATCAAGATGTTTGTTTTGGAAGAAGGATTTACTACTGCCCTCCCCTGTCATGTAGAAGGCCAAGACCATGACTGATCCTTTGCCTTTTGGTGGTCATAGGAGCTCTGTGTCTATTATCAGCCAAGAGGGTTAGTGCTTGAATCAAAGTCTTTATGGACTTCCCTTTACAGAGGAAAAAATAAGGCAATTGTCAAAAGGATTTTTGGGAGGCCAATGAGCTGGGTGGGTAATGTAGTCTTTAAAAAAACATTCTATGTTGATAGGAATTAAGCCTATCTCCCTTGCTAATGAAAAATATTAATGAGAAGAGTTGGGTAACAGTTTATCAAAGACATTTTTTGTAATATCCTGGAAAGGGTGGAGAGACCAGAGAAAAAAAATTGGATAAAGGAAGGGATCCAGGAACTAGCAAGTTCTCAGTTGGCTGGAATTTAAATTTCCTTCCTGCCAATCTGGCTAGTTCTGCTGTGGAATATGTGCATATCTTCTGCCTGACCCTTGTACCCAGGGCCAGGCCTTCTGGGATACCCAAACTGGCTTTGGGGCAATTGAAAATATAACCTCACATAGAGAAGGCAACTAAGTTAAGAAAGTTGGTATACTTTTGGAAGCACGGATGTAAAATTGGGATGGGCTGCCAGACAAATAGAATAGGTATATTTTTTGTCCTTTCCCTTCATGAATTAAACTCTTAGTTGGGGTACTTCAACCCCTGTTTTCTGTGTATTTCACAGAGCAGGATCTGCATAACCATTGAATAACATTTGTGTTCATTTGCAGGACTTCAGTAGCTGGAAGGAAAATGAATTTCAAGGCTGAATGTAATTTTGGGGTGTCAGATTGCTGGCCCCCCAGAATGAGGGAACAAATTGAGGGTCTGAGGTTTTTGTAATCGTTGTGAAGGGAATTGAAATTCCTCCACACCCGGGAGGAGCAACGGAGCAAAACAAAACATTGGCTCTAGATGTCTTATCTGCTGAGTTCGCATTAAACAAAATGTTCCTGCTAATTTACGCCACGGAGAAAGGGAACAGTAGAAGCTGAGTGGGGGGCTTGGGGAGAGAGGAAACTGGACTCCATCATATCTGATGGAGAAAATTGATCAAAGGTCATTTTCACCCAGCTGGTTGTTAAAATAATTGATTTTGCATAGTTGGTTTTGACAGCGCCATGATGCCTGGCATCCAACAGGCAATATTAAACCCAGCTTCCTTTATTCTTAAAACAACCCACTCCCCACATTTCTTTTTTCTGAATACTGATTCAAATCCTGCATAACACAGTTACACACACACACACACACACACACACACACACACACACACACACATATTGTGGGATACGCCCACGCATTACATTGATGGCTGTTCAACTAACCAAATTGTTTTGTACAAGTTATCTTGATGATTGATTGGAGGCTATGTCTTCCTTATAAAAATGTATCCTTCTTTTAGGCAGAGAGAGAACTATGAACCCTGAAGGATCCATGGTGACCATTGCTCCGTTTGCTCGCTAGATAAATTGCCTTTCCTGGCTCAAGCTTTTCAATCTCAGGCTAAACGTTACCATTTCTGGACTCCTGATTCTTGGTGCCTCAACCCGAGATTAACTGTAGCTTCTGGAGCCTAGGAAGTATATATATTTGTGAGGTCTCGGGGTGGGTGAGTGAGAGATACCAGCAGCTTATTTTTTTTTATATATCAGTGAGATAAAAATTCTGTTTTAGATAATCCAGCAAGTCTGGAAGTCTCGTGAGATGCCCTCATGGTTGTATCTGGGGCATGCCTGCTTTTCGACATGTGTTATCTGTTAAACAGTAGCTTGTTTTCTGACGGTAGCAAAGCCTTCTTCTCCGCCCCCCATTCCTTCCACTGGCATTCTTTGTGGGTAAATGATGTCTGCAAGGCATAGAAACCCTCCTCCCCTCTTCTTCACCAAACAATTAATGCCTTGATTAATGTTTGGTATTTGTCCTACAAAGTTTGCTTGAAGCCTGAGGAGATAATTGTTGGAAACTTGAAAAGTGAATCATGGACTGCCCCCCAAGAATAGTCCTCAAGTTGTCACTTAAGAGGAGAATTATGAACAAGAGAGTGTGCTGCATAGGTATGTCTAGATCAGGGTTCTTCAAACTTGATCGCTTTAAGACTTATGGACTTCAACTCCCAGAATTCCTCCTCCAGTCAGGTTAGCTCAGGAATTCTGGGAGTTGAGAAGTCCAGCAGTCTTAAACTTGCCAAGTTTGAGGACCTTTGTGATAGATGATAGATAGATAATAGATAGATTGATAGATAGGTAAATAGGTGGGTAGGTACACACACAGAGAGAGAGAGATATGATAGATTGATAGCAGATAGATGACAGATAAGGGGTCTTCAAACTTGACAGCTTTAAGACTGGTGGACTTCAACTCCCAGAATTCCTCCTGCAGTCATGTTAGTTCAGGAATTTTGGGAGTTGAAGTCCACCAGTCTTAAAGCTGTCAAGTTTGAAGACCTTTGGTCTAGATAGACTTATGGTCCCTGCAGAACATCTTCCGTACTCCTGATTTCTTGCAAGCTTTCTGTGATTGGGTTCCTCCATCACTCTGAGCTACAGGAGAATAAGTAGTGAAGCCTATTGGGTTGGTATTTGGCTGATTGGATCTGGGACTGGTCTAGAAGCTATTGGTTGCTTGTTTTAAAACATGATGGCTCATCTGCTTTCTCCTACTCTCTCTGTCCTCAGAGGCCGAAAGAAAAGCTCCATTGGACCCGGGAAATACGGCTATGGAAAAGTTCCCTACATTCTCCCGCTGCAGACGGACACGGGACAATCGGCACATAAGCCCCGAAAGCAACGCCAGTCCATGCAGCCTGCACCCAACCAACAGGGGACTGGTGGCACCTCCCCTTTTGCCCATCCAGGTAATCCTTCCCACCACCATCATCCTGGAGGGACGTACCAAGGTGACCACCGATCTTCTCCAGCCAGGACTCAGGTTGTGAGCGGCTCTTTCTATCAACAACCGGGCTCCCATTCTCAAGCCTTCCCAGCAGCATCCCAAAGTTTGTTCCAGGGTGTGGAACGGAGCAGGCATCTCCCTGGAGCTTCTCATCCCCCCATTCAAGGGCAGATGTCCACTCAGCCGGCCACAGCAATTGTGTGCACTGGGGCCTACAAGCAGTACAGACTCTGCAATACGAACGTAAGTCATCCTTTCTGCTCCGGCCTTTCCAGGCCGTCTGACCAAATCCTTGTTTTGAGCTTAGGAATTTTGCAAAGAAGGAAGGAAGAAAGCCCACTGGACCTCTTGAATTGAATTGGATTGAATTGAATACTTTATTCGGCCAAGTGTGATTAGACACACAAGGAATTTGTCTCCAGTACAGAAGCTCTCCGTGTAATACAGAGCAACAGAGAAAATAGTAGTAGTAGTAGTAGTAGTAGTGGCAAATAATAATAATAATAATAATAATAATAATAATAATAATAATAATAATAATAATAATAATAATAAT
>BLBF01000068.1:1869024-1886800 GCA_015471245.1 Laticauda colubrina
ATAATAATAATAATAATAATAATAATAATAATAATAATAATAATAATCCTTAACTTGCAACCACAACTGAGCCCTAAATTTATGGTGGCCAAGCTAGACAGTTGTTAAGTGAGTTTTGCCCCATTTTACGACCTTTCCTGCCATCGTTTTTAAGTAAATCACTGCAATTGTTAAATAACTAACATGAGTTGTACAGCGATGGTGGCTTCCCCATTGACTTTGCTGGTCGTAAAAGGAGACCACATGACTCCGGGATACTGCAACCATCATAAATATAAACCAGTGGCTAAGCGTCTGAATTTTGGCCACGTGACCATATAGCTGCTGCAGCGATTGTAGGTGTGAAAAATAGTCATCAGTCACTTTTTTCAGTGTTCATCCTAACTTTGAATCGTCACTAGATGAATCGTTGTAAGTCGAGGACTAGCTGTACCAATAAAAGGGGGAAGTCAAGAAGATAAGAATCATGGTACAGTTATACTATGTGGGTAAATATATACATTGACCTCAGACAGCATGATGAGAATTAGACAGAGGCAAATTCAGCAGGTTCTGACCGGTTCTGCAGAACCGGTAGCGAAAATTTTGAGTCGTTTGGAGAACCGGCAAATCCCGCCTCTGACTGGAGATTTTGCAGTATCCTTCCCCTGCCAGGCCCACAGAACCGGTATAGACATTTTTGGGGGGAATCCCACCACTGGAATGAGGTGTGGAGCAGAGTGAGGGCAGGAGAGAAAAAAAAAACCACGATCCCCCTGTCTAGTTATTTTGGCATATGGTGCTCTGTAGCGCCATCTTGAGGGAAGGAGCTGAAATAGCTTATGTTGAGGATATGGGGGCTCTCCGGCTCTCTTCTCACCTGTGCAATGTATAGATTTTCTGTTTTATTTTTATTTTTTCAAGGGAACACAGCGCCTTTCTGTCTCCTCTTCGCCCTACCCTCTTCTTCCTTGTTAAAAACATCTTTAAGAAAATAGTTATGGGGCAAACCATCCTGGATTCAGCTGCTACCCAGTCGGGGATCATGACCTCACGGTGCCCTAGATGAATAGTTTAAACACCAAATCATAAAAAGAGAGGAAGGTGGGCTCGCGCCGGACCCTGGAAAATCTACGGTGTTTATCCACCTTCTCCATGATTTCCCAGAACATACATTTAGGCAGTAATTTAATTTATTAGCCGAAATATTTTAAGAGTTCCTTCTAGCAAGGAGGGAACACCAAGTTTTTCTTTTATTTGGAACATTCTCCATGGTTAATATAATTTATCGGGGGGTAAGGGGTGGGGAAGAACTCTCTTAATTGGAATTGTAGTGTTGGGTCACTTCCCCCCATGGATTCTGGTTGGAGCAGTTAATTAATAACAAATTAACTCAATCTGCTTTTCTCCATTAGGTCATTTCCTTGCGGTTATAGTTTTAATGTTTTTTTCATGCAGAGCAGAACTCATTTTTCATGAATGACACGCTGGATCCTATACAGTTTCAGCTTAGAAGGTTTGGTTTACATGCTTCTGAAAACACATTTAAAGATCGAGGCTTTCTGGAAGGGTGATGGTTTTTTTTTTTTTTTTTTTCCTTTTAAATTAAGATTAATTGTCCATTGTTTGAGAAACACTTGAAGTTGTATTCAGCGCAGGGCAAGAGCCGTCTGATCAGTCACCAGTTGATAAATAGGGCCCAGTGGGATGCTCAACTGGAAGGGGATGGAATAATTAAAGCAAATAAAAGTATCCAGAAAGAGCTGCAAAAATAGAAATGTTGTGGCTTGCCAGATGTGTCCCTGCAGGGAAAAAATTCGTCGTGGTACATCGAAGGCTCGGCTGCTGGTTGAGTTCCAGAACAATGTATAATGGGCTTAGGATTGTTCATTCATTTCCTTGCTGGATAAAAAACAATAGCATTGAGAGCCCCAATAGATCCAAACTGGGACAAATCAAATGCAATTAGCCTTGTGGAGCTGTCATCACCCCCTCACATATAATATCTGGGCTGAATCTATGGAGATTCTTGGTTATTCAAATCATGGTTGTCCCAAAGGTGTTTCCCCACCCCCAGAGGCAGCTGGGCTTTCTGGTTTTTCTTTTGAAGACGTTTCACTTCTCATCCTAGAAGCTTCTTCAGCTCTGACTGGATGGTGGGAGATGAAAGGATTTATACTTTTTGCAAATGGCTGGTCATTTTCATCCTTTCTGGGAGTCATTGAGGCCACTTGGAAGTTCCTCCATGTTCTCAGGGTCACCTGAATGGTGCAAAGGGGCGCAGAACCTTCTTGGCTGCAGGATATTTTCTGCTCTGAGTCTCTTCACTGTTGTACACAGGCATAGGCAATTGGGAATGTGTCTGTGTTGTCTCCACCTCCAACTGAAGCACAAATAGTTCCTGTAGCCTGCAATTTTTCTGGAAATCTGTTCTTACTCCCGTACCATTCCAAGGTATCTCAGCTGAGTTGTCTCCTCCTCCTCTGGACTACAGTCTCTCCCTCCTTACGACATCCCATCCCAACTGACTAAGCCAAGATTTCTTGCTGAAATCAGCCAAGTATTTTCAGAGGACCATATGGATCAGAAGCCAGAAGTGGGATCAATATCCCAAAGGATCCACGGGTCACTTTTAGAATGTTGGGTTGTTTCCTCCTCTGGTGGGAAGAATTCGTCCAAGTTCCAAGTTTGGAGTACAAGTGGACCTAAGCATTGGAACAATGTTTTGTCATACGGTACTTTGATGGTTCTATGACCCTGTGGCAACATTCTTTCATGGATTTTATCAGATCCCAGGTGGGACTTAAAGCAAGTCTGTGGATCTGCTTATCTGGAGCCCCCAACTTCATGCATTCTTGCCATATATTGTATATCTTTAATAATTCCCCAAAGATCTGAGCACTGGCTGTTTTTTGACTTGCAGAATTTTGAAATTATGATAAAACAATCTAGCTCATCTTTGATTCTTTGGTCAGTTCATCTAAAGAAGGATTCCTTGAACATCTGGCCTGCCCGGATGTGAAATTCATCCACCATTTGAAGAAACGACTCTTAGGAAAATCTATAAGGAGGTTTAATTGCATGGAGGTTTTAAGCAGTCACATTCTGATTTTCTGCTGTTTCTCTTTGTGATTCAGTGTTTGGAAAAGGACTGTGCTCAGACAGTCAACGTTAGAAGAATATTTGTTTTGTGGAGAGCAAAAGGATTGGCGGAAGTGGTTGTACAGTCTTTGAATGTCGAGTTTTCTATTTGGAATTTCCTGGGGGTTCCATAATGTACTCATTCTAAAGGCTGTTCTTATGCTTTTTTTGGAGTTGAACTCAGCTCCTGAACACTATATAGGTGCATCCATTTATTTTCTTGGTCACAGTGCAGAAATGATTGAATATTGTCTTTTTTTTAAGTTGCCATTTTATCTTATAGCCCCATAATTCCCTAAAATGGGAAATCAAGAATTAACAAGGTCTCATCCTGCTTAGATTTCTACCCAAACTCATGGCTCTTCATTCAGATTTTATTGTAGGAGCCCTCAGCTTGAAAAAAACCCACCTCTTCTTTTTAATGGAATATGTTTTTGCTTGTATTTATATTATTATTATGCAGAACAATGTGAAATCACAGCTGTCAATTCATTCTCATCAAGTTTTTCCCAAGAATCTTGGATGTCATTATATATTGGTAGAATATACGATATGTGTAGATCCAAACAGGATGACATTTTGCAATTGACAGATGGAAATTGACAGATTTTTCCAAGTGCCATCCAATTTTGAGGGGGGATATGGCATCCAGTTTCATATTAACTTATATGACATTGAAATTTATTCATTTATTCTGGTGCATTGCATGGTCAGCCAGATGTTCAGATTAGGTTCAGCATTTTTGTCTACCTATCATGTTCTTCCCAGATGTGAATGTTTGATGACGTTAAGCTGTTCCAAGTAAAGCTGCCTGTTGTAATTGACTGATGGGGATTTTATCAATGCCGATGGTGTTTGAATGGTGCTGCAGATGTTTTGGGATTGTACCCCAAGCTGCCTCTTACTACTGATACTACCTTGGCTTTCTTTTGCTGCAGTCATTCTATTTCTATTCGCAAGTCTTTTTACTTTGTGATTTTCTCCAATTCTTTCTCCTCTATTCTGCTGTCTCCATATATTTATATTCATATTAGCAGTAGTTGTGGTCATAGTAATGTTACAGTTTTGTCTGATGCAATTAGCAGAGGAGCCAGAAAGTTACTCCTTAATAAGTGAAAGCCTTCAGACCTTCAGCCGGATTTTGTCCAATGGAAATAACGTTTCACTTGGTTTTTCTTTGAACCAAAAGCCTCGTGCATTACATACATTTTCTATAAATACGACTTCTGAGACAAGGGGTTTTTGGATGTATTTTAAAAAAGCATATTTTATGAAAGTGCGGCTGTAGCTGAATAAATAGCCAAGTATGTGACTTTATTGAAAGAATTTGCTCAAAATAACCACGGCCCCGAAACTTAGGAGAATCTCAGAAATGGTCAACAGATCTAACAAGGTCATTTCTTCTCCATTGTGCTCTAAGTGGGGTTCCAGGATAAACAAAGATAGATATTTTCTTTTTATTTTTGGATCTGTTTTCCAAATTGATTCTATTTTATTCCATTTATATTGGACTATTGGCTTTGGAGAATCTGGAAAAGGTTGCTCACTCAATGGATATAAATCTAATCATGGTTAGGAAGGATGAGCATTTAACCGATGTTTAAAAAGTGTCCTGACTGAAATGGGAGTTCATTAGCATCTTCAGTTCCTGGATGGGTTCATTCATGGCAAATGGAAGATTATTTAGGATTTTCTGTTGGATTATTTTAAGTTTTTAAACCAGATGAGTGCTCTGATCCTTGTAAACCAGGGGTCCCCAAACTTGGCAACTTTAAGTCTTGTGGACTTCACCTCCTAGAATTCCTCAGCCAGCATAGCCTTTGCTATTCTGGGAGTTGAAGTCCACAAGTCTTAAAGTTGCCAAGTTTGGAAACCTCTGTTTTAAATTCTAAATAACGTGGTTAATCTATCTTTCCCACAATTCATTTAACAGGCCTGCCTTGAGAACAGAAACATCAGAGAGGTGCAGTGTGCATCGTATAACAACAAGCCATTTATGGGCCGTTTCTATGAGTGGGAGCCATTTGCTGAAGGTAAGAAGACACATCTTTGGTTTGGTTGAAAATGTGCACCCAACCTCCTTCACTTTTTGTGAGGTTGTTCAATGTGGATCATAGTGATGGATAGGAATATTTAAATATTTACTTTCTCAACTTATTCTCTACCAATTGAGAGTGTCCTCGGGTGTTGTAGCAGATTGCTGGGTGGAAATTGAATTGTGGACCTTCTTGCAAATGGACCTTATCTGTCATGGTTGAACCTGGTCATTCTTGACAACGGTTTTATGAATGCCCAAATGTCATAGGGTTGTTTGAATAACAGAATCAGAGAGATGGGAGGGACTTTGGTGGTCTTCTAGTCCAACCCCCTGCTTAAGCAGGAAACCCTATACCCCTTCAGATAAGTGGCTGTCCAGTCTCCTCTTAAAAATCTCCAGTGTTGGAGCACGCTCAGTTTCTGGAGGCAGGTTATTCCACTGGTTAATTGTTCTCACTGTGGAAGTTTCTCCTAAATTCCAGGTTGCTTCTCTCCTTGATCCGTTTCCATCCGTTGCTTCTTGTCCTGCCTTCTGGTGCTTTGGAAAATAAGTTGACCCCCTCTTCTCTGTGGGAGCCTCTTCAGTCTTGGAACACTGCTTGGAACACCATTCGACTTGACATACCCAGTTCCCTCAACCGTTCATCCTTTGTTTCAGCCTCCAGTTCTCTAGTCATCTTTGTTGCTGCTGATTGTTGTGAGAAAGGGCACTTCTGCAGAGTCTCCTCTCTTGATGTTCTCCTTTCCAATCGGCTTTTCCTTCAGTTGCTTCCTGGACGCAGAATTTATGTTTTATTTTTTATTTATTTGATTTGTCAATCGCTTATAAGGTAATTGGTATAAGTACAAACATAGTTATGAATATATGAAATGGATATATATGAGAAAAATAAAAAGAAACAATAGGACAGATATGGTAGGCACATTAGTGCACTTATGCACACCCCCTACAGACCTCTTAGGAAAGGGATGAGGTCAATAGTAGACAGTCTAAGGTTAAAGTTTTTGGGGTTTGGGGAAGAAACCACAGAGACAGGTAGAACATTGCAGACATTGACCCCTCTGTGGCTGAAATCGTATTTCCTGCAATCAAGTTTGGTGTGGTTTGCCTTGAGTTTGTATCTATTGTTTGCTCTTGTATTGTTATGGCTGAAGCTGAAGTATTCATTGACAGGCAGGACATTGCAATGTATGATTTTATATACTATATTTAGATCGGACTGAAAGCAATGTAGTTGTAGGTTGTCTAGGTTTTTTCACTTTTCTTTGAGGGTGGTTCTGTTTTATGGTGAGGAACATGAATTTAAGAACGCTGACCAGCCACTGCAGGTTGTGACTGCTACCTCCTCCTTGATGTGACCGTGGAGTAGTAGTATTAGTAGGAAATTCAGAAGGTGGGTCTAAGCATGAGGAACTGTCAATCCCCCAGCTTCTGAGGAGACCTTTGAAAGCTCATGAAAGTGTCATAATTCAAGGACTACCTACAAAAGCATTCCTTCTGTCTGCTTTGGCATTCAAGGAATTGCAAGTACGGTGATTTCCTACTGTCAAGAGCTGAGCTGATTATAAATAAATCATAATTCATCTAATTAAATAATAGTTAAAATAGTAATGTGCCTTTTTGGATGCAAGGATGATATGGAACTGCAGAGTTTAATCTCGAAGAAAACTATGGACTGCGAGCTGGGGAAGAATCAGTAAGAAAAACACCTTTGGAACTTTCCCTTTAAAAACACCCCAAAACTGGGCAATTTTATTATTTATAGTTGGAACAGGCCCAGCTCAGCACAAAATTTAGAGCTACAATCTCAGTCAGCATTTATTCCCAGGGCTGTCATTTTGAATATGTGCCCTGTATGCACTAAGATAACATGGAAATGAATTTTAAAGCCATATAATTTACTTACCAGAACAGTTTCCTTTTCTTTCCTAATTTTCCTTGCAGTTTGTTGATGAACAAGGCATTTCAGCAAAATAAATAAGGGAGCCCATTCAGAAAGTATCAAAAGGTAGCTTCAGAACTGTTTTCCTTTCACCATTGCATACGGGCCCTTGCAGGGTTATTCTCAGTGCCATAAGTTGACATAATGCCATAAATAACGTGGAAGTCCAGTTATGCCATGCCTTCAGAAATTATGGGCCTACAAGCGCTCATATTCCAAATATTGTCAACAGCTATGAAACAGAAGAAGACAACTTGAAACTCCTTTGGTGGGTTCCTGAAGGACTGCCAAAAGTTTGTCTTAAATTGCTAAACTTAAAAAAGTTTGTCTTATTGTAATAGACAAGAAGAATGTTAAATCCAATGAAAAATAATCCCACTAGCCATATTTATTTCTCATTAAATTCATCCAGTTGAATTTCTAACTTGACTTCACCCATTATCCAAAAACCTAAAAGCAATTCTTGGATCAAGGAAAATTTAGGGAAGTTTTGACAGGCATTCAAGCATACAAATTTGAGATATTTTATCACTCTCCAAACAATTTTGAACCTTAATACATTCATGGGGAGCCCTACGGGGTAGGCAGGATAAAGGAATGAAGAACAGGGAACCCATACAGATTAAGGACTTTTAAACAATAGAATAGAGTAGAGTAGAGTAGAAATTGGACTACAATAGAATATACAGTAGGATAAGAACAGAGTAGAGTAGAGTAGAGTAGAGTAGAGTAGAGTAGAGTAGAGTAGAGTAGAATAGAATAGAATAGAACAATAGAGTTGGAAGAGACCTTGGAGGTCTTCTAGTCCAACCCCCTGCTTAGGGGGAAAACCCTACACCATTGCAGACAATAAATTGCAGAAAAGTCAAAAGGTAAATGTGGCTTTAGGTTGTTGTGAATACCGTTTTTCCATCACAAGGATGTTTCCCACATCAAACCTCTCCCCAACTGTGTGCTAAATTTGACAAATATGGAGGCGATAGTAGAGTCAAATTTCATTTCATCATTTTTGGGGTGGCCAAATTTGAGAAACGGCAGACACTCCTCCATTGGAAGTCTTCCAGCAGAAACTGGACAACCTCTCTGCCCAAGAAAGTTTATTTTCTCTTCCTGCATCAAGCAGGCATGGCTTTGGATTTAAGAGTCTAAAAGGCTGAGTTTCAGATTCCACAAAACCTTGTCGCAACATCTGTTTGGGTGTCGATTTTTCGGGGGCCCCTTCATGCCTTCACTGCACGTGCATTTCTTCTGTCAACACATCCGATTATGGCACCAACAAAAGGGGATGCAGGAGAAAAGAGCTCTTTTTGGTGATATCTCTCCGCTCAGGAGAAGGTCCTGAGAAATGTCACCCTGAAGTACCTTAAGTGTCGGTGATTCAAGGGTTCAACCACCTGTCAACGCAGTCACTGCCTTTCTCAGCACAATAGCCCCTCTTTCTTCTCCTGTGAGAATCATTGGAAGGAAACCTGGCGGGCTGAACTCGTAGACACAAAGGTAGACAGCCTTGCATTAGTGCAGTCAATTATCATTAATCTCCCAAAGGGATTTATATGTCTGCCTAAGAGGGAGGGATGAAACCTTCGAAGATACCCTGAAGCGGGCATGAAAGAAGCAAAGTCTGATTTCATGCTTGTATGAAATTAATCAAATGCACTTGGGGGCCTCTTCATTTTTGCCATTTCTTGGTAATGCACGTGGCTTGTAAGCAAATCCAGAGACAATGGAGGCACAGAAGCTCTCCTGGGGAGAAATCTGTGTGTCGAGAAGGGTTGGTGGGGGAACTGGGGTATTTGTCTGCAATTTGTATTAGGTACACAAAATAAATCTTCCGTAGGTTTCTATGGGTATATCTTTGAAAATTCTAGCAGAAGGACCCAGAAGAGGCAAGGAGAATTCCATCATATGAAGGGAAACAGCTCAAGAGGCTTATGGATATAAGCCTCCAGGAAAACACCGAATGATTTAAACATGAGGATAATCTGGAATTGTGCTTTCCCCACATCTGGGATCTCTAAAGAGCAGTCATGATTTAAGAAGGTCCCTCAATCTCTTTTTTTTTGGTCCTTTGGCAGCCAGAAAGTTTTTCCCCCCTTTTTAAATTAGTATGACATAAAATGTGTTCCATCTGAAGTGAATCTCAATCAAGATCTATTAGATTAACTTGAGCAGATAAAGCCTGACACTTTACTTGGAGACGTTGAGCATGACAAGGCTAAATTCCAATTCAGTCTACAAAAGCCTATTTTGAACACATCTCACAACATGGCTTTTCATAAAATCATGTTTAAATAAAAGGACCTTCCACATCTTTGGGCCAAATTTTTGCTTATTCGGCTCTCTTTTATAGGATGGGCTTAATATTGATTTTTTAAGGGGTTCTCCACCTCTGCGTCCCTCAATTTGCTGGTCTTAAAAAAAAAAAAAAACAGGCTTTTTCATGCTGTAAACAAACCTTGGTTAATCTTCCCTTTTAGAAAAGGAGTTTTTGTTTCCTGCTATTTTAGCTTAGAGGTGAACTCTCAACCTTCTATAGGCTTGACCGAAGGGAAATGATACGGATTTCAGTAGAAGCCAGAAGAACTGGAGGAAAAATGCTTACAGGTCAATGCCAATGAATACCACATTCAGGGAGGAGGAAATTTCACACAACTATATCTGAAGACGTGAAGCTGCTGTCTAAATAGTTTGGGGAGTTTATAATAAAACCCGGGTTTTGTTACAGCAATCGGATTGAGGTGAATGGGAGAAAATAGAGATTTTCTTCCCCAAAGACATTAACATATGTATGAAAAAATCCATTAATGGCTCCCTGTGAAAAGATGCATCACAACAAAGTGAGGTTAAGGGACAAGGGATCACTTGCTTCTAAAAAGGTATTTAACTTGGATTCTGTTCGGCTGCCAAGATTTACTGGCTTACCTCTGTAGCCGATCAAATCGCTTCATAAAAATAAAGACAAAGAACTGGTTTTTAAGACGTAATTGGTCCATTAGATGCCAGTGGGAATGGCTTTTTGAGAGCCTCCTGCTTCAAGGTCCAGCAAAATCACCCAACAAAGTTGATGTCCCACTGTTTTCTATCCTGGATTGTCACAAACCAATTTTCTCCCTGAAACTTCTAACATGGGAAAATACTTTCCAGAATGTCCCTTCTCTTTGGCCTGAAACTTCATCCTTCAAACAACTGGCCATTATTGGAATCAAGCAAGGGTTGATGTTTGATGTCAAACAGGGGATTAGTTGAAGGTAGAAGATCATCAGGGCAGTGTTTTGGGTGTCATGAGGGCGAACTGAAGCAAGATGGATATCCTGGGAACATTCTTTCTCTCCTTCCTCCATGAAATGCGATCTCTCTTTTGCCTGATCTTCTGTTTCACCCTCCAGGGTTCATCTGGGTGATGCTACTGAGGATAATTGCATCTCCTCCGTGGGGAGCTTCTCATCCTTCATCTCAAGTGCAGAATGCAGAATAACAGAGTTGGAAGGGACCTTGGAGGGAGTCTAACCCCCTGTTCTAGCAGGAAACCTCATAGCATTCTGGACAAATGGCTGCCCAGCCTCTACTTAAAAACCACCAGTGATGGAGATTGATGGAAGGAAGGAAGGAAGGAAGGAAGGAAGGAAGGAAGGAAGGAAGGAAGGAAGGAAGGAAGGAAGGAAGGAAGGAAGGAAGGATAACAGCATAACAGAACAGAGTTGGGAACAGAGTTCAAAGTCTTTAGAAGATTCCTACCCCCTTAATTCTAGGTTGAATTTCTCTTTGATAAATTTCAAGTTGATTTGAACATTCAGTACTTTATTTTCTGAAATCCTCAACTTGCTGCAACTTCAGAGTTGTCCCTCTAAATCAGATGGCCTGGGAGTTAAGTCAAACTCCCTGCTTTGAATTGTTCTATTCAGTCAAACCCTTTTTTTTTTTTTTTTTTGGGGGGTGGGTGGGATGGAAGCTCATCAGAAGAAGATCCAGCCTTGAAATAAGGAGAAATTTCCTGACAGTTGAGAACGATTAAATCAATGGAACGGCTTGCCTTCAGAAGTTGTGGGTGCTTCATCGCTGGAGATTTTCATGAAGAGACTGTCCAGTCTTTGGTCCAGGTTGATATAAGGATTCCTGCCTTGAGCAGGGGGTGGACTAGAAGACCTTCAAGTTCCATCCCAGCATAATGATTCTATCAATTTAGCTGCAGCTGATCTCACTGCTGGCAAACAAATTCAGTTCAGAGCAAGGACACTCATTGCTGACAAATAAAGCATTTGCGCATTTTTATTATTAGTATTATTACTTTCTCTGAAAGAATCCTATTTAAAAGAATCCAAGAATCCAGCCCTAAGTATAGAACATATGTCGATCGCTTTCGGTTTAATCACTTCCTTGTTAAGAATTCCCCCAGTGTTCCTGCTGACATATGGTAAAATAACAATTGAACTTGGGTTTCTCTTTGGGTCTATTCTCCAGATGTTTTCACTGATCTGTGGGGAAGTGCAAAACCTTACCAATGGGTGGGATTGGGTGTTTATGGGGGGGGGGTGTCTTGGAGCCCTCTGCCATGTTGTCCTGGAGCAGTTGCTGTGTTTTCCTCTTTTTAAAAGCCAGCTGGGCTTATCCCACTGAAAGTATAATATTAAATTATTTTGATTTTCAGCAGTTCACATCTTGGCTTTCTTTTTTCTTTTTGCAAAGGAGAGGGAATAGACTTTTTCTGATTTCTCTCTTGGATCAAGAAACTCTCAAAAGCGGTCTTGCTGGGATGATTGAATACGCAGAGAATGGCTCCTGTTAGCTCATTCCGAACGGCGCTGGGCCTTGGCCATCAATGCGCAATCCATCTGTTCAGAAAATTTTAGCTAGCGAAAAGCCTTGAATGCATTCTTTGTGAATTCCACCATCGGAACAGATCTGCTCTTTACGTTCTCTGGTGGCTTTCACACTCTCTAGTGTTCTTGCTCGGAAAAGAAACCAGCTGTGGGGCCAAAATGTGCATTTAAATCTCTCACTTTGGTCTGTTTCTTTTCCTTTCCAATATTGCCTTTGGTCTTCCTGGGATCTTGGCCCATCTTCTATCCCAGTCTTTTCTCAACCTGGCTCTCTTTGGTGGGTGTCTTTATGTTTCTTCATCTTGGGGACTTGCCATTCTCGGATATGTCTTTGAGGTCCTCTCTGAGCTTGGTGACTTCCTTGCAGACATTCCATGTCCCAACTAGAGAACATCAACATTAGGGCTATTGATGATCATCAAGCCACTTGCATATAAACAGAGAGCAAGCCCCTTCTAGCACTGATGAGGTTACCTACCTGGGTAATGAGATCTCTGCAAGAAAACAGCCAAGATCAGAGAGCACCAAGGAGCCCAGAATTGAACCCTGAGATACAAATATTCTCTCCTATTGACATCGGATTCATCTCTTTGATTAACCTTCAAGATATATTGGAGTTGGGCGGCCAAGGAATTTAAATAAATCATCATCCTTAAGGTTGGCTTGAAATATTCCACAGAGCAAACCCAGGATGAGAGATAAACCATGTGTTAAACCATGTATAAAATTCTATCCCTGAAATTTCAGATTTAGTTTGTCTTTCCTACACACACACACATGCACGCACGAGGGGGGGGGGGATCTTCTCTTTTTTAAAATCAGGATGTAGGTTCTCAGTAAAACAAATAGTGGGTGGGCTACCATAAGAGATAAACACCACTACCCATTGAATAAACTCCTTTCCTTATTTATTCTCCTGCATTTTGGTTGTTTAGCTTATGTTTTAGTGGTGTTATGGTTACTGGGGCTATTTCCTACAAAACAAGATGGATAGCGAAAGATTCCTCTGCAGGGTTAATCTTGAAGACAAACTAGAGGTGGCCTTTGTAGGAGTCTTCTGTCTGTAGATCTTTCTTGAAGGTCAGGTCATGTATCATTTTCTTTTTAATAACAATTCAATTTATTGGTGCTATTCTTTGCATCTGGCTCTGGGATGATCCTTTTGGTTCCCTGCTGGTTTTTGGTTCTCACTTTTTGTCATAGATTCATAGCATTGTAGCATTATAGCCTCATAGAATCATAGCATCAGAAAATCATAGGGCTAGAAGGGACCTTGGAGGTCCTCTAATCCAACCTGCTGCCCAAGACAGGAGTCCTCATACCAATCTAAGCTTAGTACACAAAATTGTCTGCGTCAATGTCCTGCCTGTCAATGACTACTTCAGCTTCAACCACAATAACAATCGTACGAACAATAGACACAAGCTCAAAGTAATCTGCTCCAAACTCGATTGCAGAAAATACAACTTCAGCAACAGAGGGGTCAATACCTGGAACTCTCTTCCTGACTCTGTTGTTACATCCTCAAACCCCCAAAACTTCAACCTTAAACTGTCTACTGTGGACCTCACTTCATTCCTAAGAGGTCTGTAAGGGGGCGTGCCTAAGTGCACCAGCGTGCCTGCAGTCCCTGTCCTGCTGTTCCCATTTATTCGTACTCATTTATTATGCATATGCTTATACCTGTTTATAATATGTTTATAGGTTATGTTCATACCAGAGATGGTATTCAGCAGGTTCTGACCAGTTTTGAAATTTTGAGTAGTTCAGAGAACTGGTGGGAACCTTCCCCCAGGAGTGGGGTGGGAATGGAGATTTTACAGTATCCTTCCCCTGCCACGCCCATCAAGCCACACCCACAGAACTGGTAGTAAATTTTTTGGTTCATACTTATATTTGTTTTCTCATGCATGCTTAACAAACTAAACTAAAGTAAATAAATATAATAAAATAAATGAATTAACCTGGGCAAATCATTGTCCAAACTTTTCTTGAACTTTTCTCGAGATGGAGAACCCACCATTCCAGGAGGCAAGATGTTCCAATGATCAATTTGTTGCACCATCAGGAAATTCCTCCTTATTTTCAGCTTGTTTCTCTTTCTGACCAGCTTCCTTGTCCTCCTGCACTATCCATGTCACAAACATGCTCTAAAAACAACATCTTTCCCCCACCACTCAGATCTGACACGTTTCTAGCCACTGGCCAAACTGAATTCACAGGGAAGTTTCCTTCAACAACAATGCCAAAGACCCCAGAAGGCTACTTTTGCCCTCAAAATTATTTTTGAGCCTATCCTTAAAACAAAATGTTTGGAAATCTGTGTCCTCTTTGGCTTGTAATGAGGCAATGAATTGGAAACCTCCTGCTTGGTGAGGGTGTGTGTTTGTGATTGTGTTGGGGTAGAGAAAGAATGCAAAATATTTGGACTATTTTTTTATGCCTGGAAGGCAACTGACTCATCCAGCAGGGAAAGAGTTGATCTTGGCTTCTAGTTGAAGGTAGGAACTTCTCTCCCCACCCCCCACCCACCCCTTTTTTTTTTTTGCCAACAAGGATAATTCTTCCACTTATCCATTGGTTGAGTTTTCATGTCAATATTTATGTGTTTGACAGTCTCTTTGTGTTTGCTTAAAGCCTACATTCTTTTGTCTCCTTCCTCGATTGTGTTTCAATAACCTGTTGGAGGAGATGGCTTAAGAATGGCTGACAATTTTGCTTCCTTGGGATGAACCAGGAATTGTGCAAACCTGCAGGGGTGTATAGCAGGTTTTTAAAATATTTATTTATTTGGCTTTTTAAAAAAAATCCTGCCTTTATTACTTTTATACAGAGGTGGTATTCAGCCAGTTCTGACCAGTTCTAGAGAACCAGTAGCGGAAATTTTGAGTAGTTCGGAGAACCGGCAAATGCCACCTCTTGACTGGCCCCACCCTCATCTCTTCTCCGCCTCCCGAGTCCCAGCTGATTGGCTGGGCCTCCTTTGGTTGCTCTGCACAGGAGAATGGAGCTGGAAAGTAGGTTAGTGGGGTGGGGGAGTGAATGGGGGATTTTGCAGTAACCTTCCCCTGCCATGCCCACGAAGCCGTGCCTACCAAAGCACGCCCACAGAACTGGCAGTAAATATTTTGAATCCCACCATTGCTTTCATAGCTCTAGTGACAGAAGGCTGAGCTTTATCTTTGTCTGTGGAAAGAAACCCTGGCAGGCCTTACCCACAACTGTTTCCAGTCTGCTGGCTTTGCAATTAAACCAGGAAACAAAGGTGTAGCTTTGCAAAAGTGCAAATGCTGTGATTCAACCATTGACAAAAGCAAGTTGCGGCAGATCTGAAAAGTTTGGTGCATATATCACCACAGTTTGAGACCTCATTCTTGGCTGAGTTCAATTAAGCTGGGATCTTGCTATGGACAGAAGAGAATATCTGGAGCTTGGAGTTGAACTGTGGGGTCCATCCTTGGTGTTCTCTGAGTGTGGTTGTTTTCTTGCAGATGTTTCATTACCCAGCTAGGGAGCATCATCAGTGATAGAAGGAAGTGAGGTCTGTGGAGTGGACAAGGAGAAAAAGAGGCAAAGGAGGGAGGAGGAGAGGAGAAGGAGGATTGTGAAGCCCTTAGTGTTCTCTGAGCTTGGTTATTTTCTTGCAGATGTTTCATTACCCAACTAGGGAACATCATCAGTAGCACAAAGGAGTGGAGTTTCTAGCACTGATAATGTTACCTAGTTGGGTAATGAAATGTCTGCAAGAAATCAACCGAGCTTGGAGAAAACCAAGGAACCCTCAAGTGGGATCCTTTATGATGGGTTGGGAGATAGGAAGGCAGTAGTCCATAACTAAGAAAACAGCATAAATAAGATCAATTCTGATGAATGTCATGGAGAATTCTTCCCACCAAATGACATACACCAAATAGCCATCAGCTATTTAAACTCATCAACGCACATTTGAAGTCTGCATCAGCCATTTTTATGCATTCATCTTTTGGAGATCAGTTCCCGTGTGACGATTGTGACTCCTTGGGCTGCAGCAGCTGCGTCTTTTAGCTAAATTCTAGGGATAATTCCTCAGGCAGTTTTTAAAACACTTTTCCCATTGCTGAATACAGCAAACACGTTGAAAGAGTAAAACCACTTAGAACGTCCCAGGTTCATTTGAAAATCCTGCCGTCTCCAGAAAGGTCCGCGCAGAGCTGCAGTTAACATCTGCCTCGGCCCCAAACGAAGTCTTGCATATTAAACAGAAAACTCCTAATTGTGCATTGTTGGGAGATGCCACTTGGTTGAGTCAAATCTCAGATAAATTGGGGCCTAAATCATTTCGGTTCCAGTCTGCAAGGCTAATGCTCTGATGGATGAGGCCTCTTGGATTCCGGTGAACCTCAAATGGAGAGGCAGCTGGTAGAAGGAGAACTTCTTCTCTCTTTTTTTGCAAATCTTGATTACAGAAACAGGACCTGTGATTGAGACGTTTCCACACATGCCAACCTTAGAATGCATCCCTATCACTTTCATAAAACAGAACTACTTCCACCACCCCCCACCATCGGTTAATATGAGCTGCCTTCAGATTTGACCCAAAATGGTGAATCACCACTTTGGATACCATCCCAGCGGCTTTCAGTGGCTGTACAGCTGACGATTGATGCTTTTTTTCTTTTCTTATTTTCTGCCTTTGCTTTGGTTTAAAGAGCAAAGCAGTTCCTCGAAAACAAATTGCTTTAGCATGCAATGTCACGTAGAAAATGGATTAAAAAAAAACACACACACACAGTGTTATGAGGGATATTTATGTCGTCCAAAAGGGAGATTAGCAACTGATTAACCTCCCCATCTTGATCCAAAAACAGTTATCCTAGTTTAAGGAAATCTCTTGGTGATAAACCCGGGTACAAATTAGGATCCCTCTTAAACCATGGTTAAACCTGCGGGCTGAGCGTGGGTGGGGTATATCAGGCCGGTCACAAATTAGCCTTGCATATAGTTTGAACATGGTTTAAGTGCAGAAAAGTTGGAAGCAGCTTTATCAGGACTGAAATCTAGAGGAGCCCAGCCAATTGATCACGATACTAATAATAAAAAGCATGGAAGCAATTTAGTCCAGGAAAAACACATTTTGTGAAATTGGTTTGGCATGAAAATGTATCCCATTTAAGTTGAGGGTTTGCTTTAAAAGGGATATTTTACAATCCTTGATTTGTTGTAGTTCCCCTGTCTCTTTCTCTTCCCCATCAACTAACTTTCTCTCTATATATATAAAAACCCATTTTGTAGAAAGTTTTGTAGGACGATGATCAACTCTGCAGAAGCGTCTGCACAATGCAGACATTTACCCTGTGCTTCCAACTTGATTTATTCAGATTTTCTTGGCTTTGAGCTATTCTGGGTAACTTCTGTTTGGCTAGGTAAAGCGGTGAACGGTTTTTTTAGACTGACAGATCAAAGCTTTAAATTGTTATCTGAAATAGTCATCAAGAATAACTGTTTTCTCTGACTGAGAGTTTCAAATATCTCAGAGATTGGAATCTGGCTGAGAGAAGGAAGACGAAAGAGAAGGAAATGAACAATAGACCAAGGACATTGAAAGATTTATGACAAGCTGGGGCATTTATTACCAAGCATCAACTCATAAAATTTAACATATATAGGGAGTGGATTGAGACAAGGATGAATCTTTAGTCACTCAAGAAGGTTGAGGCGAAAGGGTTATAGTCCTTCAGATATTTTACTTATAAGTTTTAATCTGGTTTAATTCTGTTTTTAGTCTTTTATTCTTGTATTGATATGGGTTTATTATGATGGATAGATGATAGATGATAGATAGATAGATAGATAGATAGATAGATAGATAGATAGATAGAT
>BLBF01000068.1:1889056-1902423 GCA_015471245.1 Laticauda colubrina
TATCTATCTATCTATCTATCTATCTATCTATCTATCTATCTATCTATTTGGCTTTGAAAATTTCAAACCACAGCTACGCATTCCATCAATCACATTTAATTTTTAAGTCTCCTTTCCAGATTTGTCATTTGCTTTTTGGTCTGTTCCTCTTCATCTCCTTAGACATTCTTAGCCATCGAGCTCAACAAATAGCTTGGTGGGCTTTCAGGAGGCCAACTTTTCTGCAAAACAACACATTGCTAGATTTAAAGCGGCTGAGTAAGAGGGCCGTTGAAGGCTGTGGACTACATTTATGTGAGTCTTTATAATGGAGAGTGGATAATGGATAACATCAGCTCTTGTGAAAGCTGCTCTTTGTACAAAAAAACAAAACAGACACATAATTTATAGCTTGCAACATGTGAGCACATTATTCTTTTTGGTGATAGTAGTTGGGCAAAGATTTTTCCCACTCCTTTCCCTCCCTGTCCACCTGGAATTTTGCCAAATGGCAAAGAAAGAGACCTCACTCTTCCACTGGGAGAATTGGTCCCCTGGAACTGGGAACCATTGTCAGGACAATGCTGTCATTCCGACTTCCTGGAAGATCTGGGCTCCATCAGTTGGTTAAGCCAATCTCATTACTTTATGGATGAGTGGGCCGTGTGAATCCAATGGTGGTTTGTCAAACCATGGTTCATGCTTTAGCATAGAATTATGGAATTGTGGAGTTGGAATAGACTCAAGGATCATCCCATCCGATCTTCTGCAAGGGGTAGGACAACCAACAAAATGATTCTGGAGAGATGGCTGATCAGCTTCTTCTTAAAACCCTCCCAGAGATGTGGAACCACAAAGGCGGTTCCATTACTAGAGAGGTCTTCCAGCCAGAAAATTTCTTCTTGTACTTAAATAATATGCCAGTAACTTCAATGATCCTGCAGTTGTGGAAATTAGATCTTCAACATCTTCCCTATAACTTCGCTTTCTGCTCTTGAACAAGCCTACCATGTCTTGTTTTCACCAGACTGAACATCTCAAATTTCTTTAAATAGTCTTGATGCTGTCCGTCCTCAGATTCCCATGCGTCTCCTCTAAACCTATTCTAACTTGTCAATATCCTTCTGGAAACCTAGTGTCCAAAATCATCTTGTGTGTGAACTGGTCAATTGTGGCTTATTCAATAAGTAAGTATGAACTTTGCTTTGATACAAGTAACTGAGCTCTACCTGCAAAAGTCTGCTTGCATCCCCAAAAGAAAAGAAAGAAATCATAGCTTAACTCTGATGTAATGTGTGGATGTGCAGCAAATAAAACTATATTCAGATGTGCCTTGTTCACATTCCAGGTTAATCTGGAAATAACTATTTTTTCCCCTCACACAACAGCTCTGCAGCACTATCTTCTCTTTTTATCTGCTTTGGCTTGGGCTGTTAGTGGCTCTCCCAGGGTCTGGCTGTGGGATGGAGATGCTGTGGTTTTTTTTTTTTTTTAAGTCTGAAATTAATTCCAGACAAGAATGCATCAGCCATCATTGGGCCCCAAGTCTTGGATGGCTTTGATGCTTGATATGATCTGCCCTTCCAGGGTGACAAAGAAGGCTGAGATATGTTCATGGCTGATCTGGGACAGTTGTGCTGCACAGCACAATTGTTTTCTTCCAGATCCACTTGGGGAAAAATCAATTGCATTTTCTCCCTTGTGTAGATTTACCAAACATCAGAACCAAGTTAATCTGCTGTGAAGGGCTCGTGGTTGATAAACTCTGGGTAACAGTTTAGAGCAGAGGTCTCCAACCTTGGCAACTTTAAGACTTGTGGGCTTCAACTTCCAGAATTCCTCCTCCAGTCATGTTAGCTCAGGAATTCTGGGAGTTGAAGTCCACAAGTCTGGCCCGGTCCCACTGCACTAACGGATGCAAAGAGGATGTAAAACGTTAAAAAAAGCTTGCCATCCGCTGGAAAATGCTATGCATCCATTGTGTACTCATTGCATACGTGTTTCATACGCTCTATCCGTTGAGCATCCGTCCATTGAGATTTCATCCGCCCAAGAAGTTTTGAGCTGCACAAAACTTTGTGAACGGATGAACTTTCCGCCGTGTACGATGTAAATCCGCGACATATGAGCAACAAACGTTCTATGTCCATTATCATCCGTTAAACGTTCACTGTATCCTCTCTGCATCCTCTGGCCATCCCCTCCACTCACATCCGTTGCAGCTGAAAATGGAAAGAGGGAGGAAACAAAAGGTACATGGAACGTCTACACAGCGTTAGTAGCATGGAAATAGAAAGGATGCGCAGTGAACGCTTTGCATCCGATATACATCCGCTAGGCTTCCCCTTTCTTTCCTTTAGGCGTACGTGATGCATCCACTTCATCCGCTATGCATCCGCTTCACAATTCTCCCCCGGAACCCCTTCGGAGGTGTCATCCACTTCCATCCGCTAGGCTTCCGATGAACATCCATTTAACATCCCCGCTACATACAACCCACGTCCATTCTTTTCCGTTCTTTTCCGTTCTGTTTATGCAAATTTTCGCCACTTTTTGGAGCAGATGACAACGGATGGAGCCACCCCCGAAATTTTGCTCATCCACGGTCTCCTTTATGCATTCGTTTTGCGTCCGCCGGCCAGTGGGACCGGGCCTTAAGTTACCAAGGTTGGAGATGCCTGGTTTAGAGCAATGCTGGAATGTCAACAGTCATCATGGTATGATCAGAAGAAAATTGGAGAGAGGAAACCACAGTACATCTCGGCACAAAAAGAGAAGGAATGGATATTGCAGTGGCTTAGTTAAGATGTTGAACTGGGACTGTAGAGACCCAGATTCAGATCTTCCTTCAACCGACAAGGTCACCACCCATGCCTTTATCATGTAAGGCAAGGGTCTTCAAACTTGACAGGTTTAAGACTTGTGGACTTCAACTCCCAGAATTCCTGAGCTAACATGACTAGAGGAGGAATTCTGGGAATCGAAGTACGCAAATCTTAAAGTTGCCAAGTTTGAAGGCCCCTGATCTAAGGCACTTCCATCCAGACCAGCTATATTTGTGCATGGTTTCTCACTCAATAGCCATGAAGATGTTTCTCTCACCTCCCACCAAAGCAAAATTATCAACCTGTTCTAAAACCTGCCCACTCTTTGATTTGGTCACCTCTTCAAAACTCTTTGGATCTCAGCCTTTCAGTGTTACGTCCAACCTCTTCCAAAATTCTCCAAGGCCAAAAGTCAATTTTGTAAAAAAAAAAAAAAAAGAGGAAGGAAGGAAGGAAAGGAAACATTGCCTGTGTTTTAAAATTTACTTTTGGCAGAACCCAAAGGTCAAGTACTTGCTCCTCTCTCCCTCTTCTCTCTCTCCAGTTTCAAAATGGATCATCTGCTTGGTTTACACAAAGGCTGCTGAGCATAGCTTTAACTCTGTGGAGCTATTATGTTAAGAAGAAAGTGAAAAATGTTGCTAAGGAAATTTGGAAGGATGATGAAACCCTGAGATAGCCCTAGGCAGAAGGTCCCTTTGGGGCCACCTGTGATCAAAGCTCCTTCTGTCTTCCAACTATGCAGATGATGGTTTGCCAAGTTGATTCAGATCGACATCCTTTTACAAAGGAACATTCAGACTGTTTTGAAATATTTGGATGGCAAATGAGAATCGTATTCATTCACCCCTCTCCCAGCCAATAACCTTAGTGAACATAACAGTGAGTGTTGCCTTCCAAAAGAGTGGAATGCAAGATAAGATGCCTCAGATGGAAAATTCAGAGCTAATGTAACAACAGTGTAGAGCCCATGAATCATGTTTCAAGAAAAGATAGTTCAGATACACAATCATCAATGGGACATTAATGGATTATAGAGAAGAATGTGTCAAAGTCAAACTATTCTCCAAAGCAGCAGAGGTGACACCAGAGGTGGTCTTCAGCAGGTTCTGACCAGTTCTGGAGAACTGGTAGCAGAAGTTTTGAGTAGTTCGGAGAACCAGCAAATCCCACCTCTGACTGGAGATTTTACAGTATCCTTCCCCTGCCATGCCCACCAAGCCAGGCCCACAGAACCAGGAGTAAAAATAATTGAATCCCACCACTGGTTGACACTATGGTTCCTTGGAAGCCAAGCACAAGTTGTCCCTAGGACTGTATTCATATGACACAATCACCAATGGTCAACTTAATCATGGTTAGTTCAATCATGACACCGGGCAAAAATAGAGTGGAAATGTGGTTCAGTCTTTTGGACAAAGCTAGGCTGTGTGAGTTAGCTTTCCCTTTTTCCTTTTCCCTGCACGTAAAGAAACAATCCGAACAAATGCATTGAGCTTATTACCATCAGGGGCTTTCAACATGTTCAACTTTGCAAGGCGTATTAATTTGGAAGGCCTTTTCAATTCTTGCTGCCCTTTTTTCCTCGTGGCAACTCTGCTGGATCATATATTTTCATGGCTTTGCAATTGCCCAAGATCTGAAGGTTTCCTCTGGGCAAGAAAGAAGCATCCAGGTTTGATGAATTAACTTCGTCTTGGGCTCAGCCATGGCCCATGCCTGCTAATATAATTCTGCTTTTGGTTATCTCATTAGAGCGAGATGCATTTCTTAAGAATCTTACCAGAGGCCAACCTGATTAAAAATAAAATAAAATAAAAAGAAACCCAGACCTTGTGAGCCAACTTGAAAAGGGGGAGAAAGAGACCGGGAAATCACTGTTGTTTGGGAAGCATGGACTTGTAGCAATTCATTAGAAGATTGGAGCAGAATGCTGGCAGTTGTATCCAAGCAAGATTTAACTTTTATTTGTGTTCGTTCAGCAACTCGACTGCTGACATCTTGCTTACTCAAGTGTGGTGAAGATGTGTTTGGCTGCCCCCCACCCCCCTACCCCTTTAAACTGGTTTGACAAAAGCAGATTGCAAAGAATTCAAGCTGCCCTTCAAATGTAAAACTACATTAAGCTTATTTGGAGTATTGTTGTCTTACTTTTCAAGTTAAACCTTTTAAATGTGCTGCACAACATAACTGAAATGATGACATCGTTCACCTGCTGGCTAGGGAATTCTGGGAGTTGTAGTCCACACTCCTGCTAGCTCCTGCTCTTCTTGATAATCTTGAGTGGAATTCTTTATTAGTGGCGTACTCATTTAATTAAGTCTCCTCCTGTACTTTATGAAACAAAACTCATCTTTCAAGCTGCTCCTTGCTGGTTTTTTTTTTCCCCCCTCTTCCTCTGTTGGAGGAGAAGATCCCAGATATGGCTCAGTTCTCAAGACTTTGCTCTGCAGGAAATCAAATTCCAAAGTTCAACTTCTGGCACCAAAACATTCCTGGGAAGAGAGGGGAAGAAACGGTCATTTCTTTTTGAGCTTGGAGGCAGAACTGGACTAGCAAGATTGATGATGTATCCTTGAAAACCAAGGCTGACCACCAGATGCTCCTTGCCTTTGCAATTTTGCAAAGGAAGCCCTTTTTGAAGGGAGAAAAGCAGGCAAAGCTGGGTGATGGAGTTAAGTACGTCATCAGCTTAGAATCCATATGTTGCCACAAATGATCCAAGCCCAATCTTTCTTGAATTGCGTTGATTGTTAGCTGGAATTGATTTAGTATTAAACTTTAGTTGACTAGATTCTTCTGTGTAGACTTGAGGAATAAATGTTTGAACTGAAACCTAGTGTATGATCCTGATCCTTTGCGCCTGAAAGCTCTTGTCAAACATCAGCCATCCTAAGACACAGTCTCTTTCCATACCTCCTACCTTTTCATGCTTTCAGACGTTGCTGTTGGATTTCTTCGATGCCCCTCAAAGTACAATTAGTCCTTGACTTACAGCCATTTGTTTAGTGATGTTTAAAGTTACAACAGCACTGAAAAAAAGTGACTTATGGACAGTCTTCACACTTATGACTTATGGCAGCATCCTCAATGTCATAGGATAAAAATTCGGTCAACTAGCATGAATTTACTGCAATTGCAGCATCCTAGAGTCAGGTGATCACTATTTGTGACCTCAACAAAGTCAGTGGGAGGAACTGGATTTGTTTAATGACCCAATGACTCACTTAAAAACTGCAGTGATTGGCTTAACAACCATGGCCAAAAAGGTAATAAGCTCAGGTGAAATTCACTCAGCAACCATTTTGCTTAGCGATGGAAATTTCAATCACAATTGTGGTGGTAAGTGAAGGACTACCTATATTAACAATTTCATCTACAATTAATGGCAATATCAAAAGGCCAGTCCCAGTGCATTTGACCTCATTTTTTTTGCCCCAGAGAAGGCAAGGCCAGAACCAGCCTGTTGATGTAACTAAGGGGAAAAAATTAGCATTGATTGGATTTTATTTCCATGTAGTTAAATGAAAACAAATACTGGTCAAAGTAGTTCTTCTCTCTGTCTTGAATAATTTCCCTCCTGCTGAAAAATTAAAGCAGAGCCATAAGTGTTAGAGAGGCCCAGGATTTGTCTATGAAATTTGGGAGATTGTAATTTTAGCTTGTTCTCCTCTGACTCCCCAGCAAGATTAACAACCCCACCTGTTAATGGGATTTGCTATCCGTCCATTGTTTGGTAGACATGTTGCAGCCTGCATGGGCTCATTGTCCTCTGTCCTTCCAAAGTATTTGGAGGTGAGCATTGCAAAGACTTTGATCTCCTTTGCTTTTTAGCTTGAGAAATGTCAATTAATGGACAAAGTTGGGTATTATCCAGAAAGGATGCTTCTTCAGCTAACTCAGCAATGCCTTTGTGGTCTCTTGATAGATTTCCAGAGATTGTAGGAATCCTTCTTCTTTGTCATGCTAATCCAGGAGGCTGCCAGCTTGACTGCTGCCTTCCCTACTGTTTCTGTTTCTTCTGAACAGAAACTTGCAAGAGTTAGAAAGGGGGGCAGATAAATCATCTTCCCCAATAAAAGCCTGGAATGTTCTCCTGCATGGGGTGTGAGCCAGACAATATCCTTTTCCCTCTCTTCTCTTTACTTTTTCTCCATTCAGTCATGATGTCATGATAGAAGTGCATTCCAAAAGATTGCACCTGGGGCAAAACACTCCCCACTCCACCATCTAATCTGCAGATCTTTCAGAAAAGATGAAAAATTTGCTCAGGGAGGTAAACTGAGGCCATCTTGGCACCCTGCATTTTCTAAGAGCTTATCTGCATTTCTCTATTGTGGTGTCCTCTGGAAGGCTGAGCTCTTACTTCAGCAGACACAGGGGAGGATTTTGGTTTTAAGGTTGGATTTCAGCAGATTTTTGTTGGGTGAGAGTAGAAGTACTACAAAGTACTTCTTTGTAGTTGCAAGCTGTATATAATACTGATCTGAAGAACAATGAAGATCCTTTGGACAAAAGTATGGAAGGGGAGTTCTGTAATGGAAGCCGCTACGGTCTCACAAACTTGGTGATCCTTCTTGGCTTCCTCCTTCCAACCCACATGGATAATTATTACTCTGCTGTGTAATTTATTTGCATAGTATTGTCTTCAGATGAATGTGGAACTTACAAGCTATGTCATGTTCACCAGCATCTTTGAGAGTTTGACAAATTCATGGAAGAGGCAGGTCTATTGATGTCAACTGACTCTGGTGGCCATAGATGACATCTTCATGAACATCCTACTTCTCAAAGACAAGTTAATGGAGGGGATAAGAATGGTTGTTCTTTTAACCATTGTGGGACTCCTAGAAGATAGCGTGAAACTTTCAGCGAGATAGATCTATACAACTTAACCCCAGAGTTTTCATGCAAAAATTAGAGTCAGACCTTCTTGATTCATTTCCTCCTGATTTCCCATGGTCTTCAGTTGTGATATTGAGAGTTCCCCAGAAGGGAAGCAAGAGTTCCCAGCTTTTGATTTGGAGAATGGTGTGTTTGTGAGTGAAATCTTGGTTCCATTTTCCTTTGAAGATTTGTTTCTATTGGTACGTTGCCATGAGATGGTGTATCTGCTTGTCCTGGTCACCTAATCACAACCACCTAATAAAACTACATTCATATGGAATGCTTATCACGAGGAATAAATACAAAGACTGATTGAATGGAATTGAGCAAATGGCTGGGTGGATCCACTTCCTTCCCATAAACTGTGGGGAAAGTTTATATAAATATAAATGGATGAAAATGACACTTAAATGTACACATGCCCAATTCATGGAGACCTTCCCAACTGCATGGAGTTTTGGAGACCTCCAGTGGACATTTAGTAAAAGGAAGAGGACTTTTGTGGTAGGTTTCCCCTTCTTTTTAGAGAACAGTCATTTTTTCCCCTTTTTGTTTAACCCTCCCCACTTAATTTCTATTGTCCCATTGGCTTCACTTGGTCTTCTTCATAACCTCACTATTCCCTGAGGCAAAATGAAATAATGCCCAATTAATTTATGTTGGGAATTTCTGGTTCTTTAAAGGTAACCCCAAATTTGCTACCTCAAATTGCTGGCAAAGAAGAAGGAAAAAGAATAAGAGAGCAACCACAGCAAGGGGTTGGATTTACAGCTGGAAGAACCAGAAGAACAAATCGGGGATAGAATCCACTGGAGAGCATTGTTTATTTATTTCATAAATTTAGACAATCCCCTGTCTCACTGAATGTGACTCTGGACGAGGTATAATCAACAGTTAAAACAATGTCACAGCAGTTAAAACCTATGCAGCCACTAATAGCATCAACTGGATGAGACATAATCGATTGATCCATCAATCAATCAATGTAAAGATCCAACTCTCATGGAAGGAAAGAGAAGAAGATGGCCAGCAGAAGACTTGAAGGACCAGTTTAGGAATAGATTATAATGGAATAAGATCTATGTCATTGCTAACAATCAGTATCAACTTGATAGCACATAATCAGCTGATTTTGAAACTATTCAGTGCAGCATATCTGATTTTTCAGTCCCTACACAATAACCAAAGAGAGAATCTACTGCCTAGTTAAGGGACTTTGATGATGAGAAAAAACCCCTTTGTAATATGTAGGGAAAGCAAAGATATGCTGATCTTCCTTCTAACCAAGCCATACTGTGTTCTGATGGTAGCATTGAATTGAATCCCGCTAACACAATAGGATCCTTATATGTCTCTTCATAAGGAAGTCCGATTAAGTCTGGAAGGTTTTATTCTAGGTTTTTTGAGACTGCAATTTTTCCATTCAAAATGCTTGGTGAATTCTTTTTTGCAAGGCTTGAAAATAATTTAAGTACAGCACTAAGAAGAGGAAAATTTGTCAGAAGTACAAATGAAGGAGAGGGATCTTTACTGAGACTCTTTGAGCAAAGACGGCCAAATAAGGACAAAATATCTAAAATGCCATAATATTAAAAGCAGGGCAAAGCCGGGACATGTCCCCTGACTGAAATAAGTAATTTTAGTTACATTTTTTGTTGAAGCCTCTATTTAATGTCTATTTTATTTGTGGAATGCTCTTAAAAGCAGTAAACAAATGGTATGTTATTGGCTTATTCCCATAAACTCTTAATAATCTTTTTGGGTGCTTTTTTCTGTGATATGTATTTGGAATGAGTGATGGGTTAAGGGTAGACAGATGTCAAAGCCTGAACAAATTCAGGAAGACTTTCCCAAACTCAATGAGGATTTATGTGACCCAAGGAGAAACAAGAGTAAGCATGGCAGATAAATTAAGCCAGAGAGATTAGAAAGGATCAGTGATTTATGAAACATGATTCAGTATTCAACAGATTGGAGACAATAAATATGAAAATTTCTTGGCTCAGAAATTTCCCAAAGAAGAGGATGAGGCTCTTAAAGGGTAGCTTAACCTGTGATTTTTAGGCATTTTTTCCACACATTTTTATATCAAGATTTGCAGAATACAGAATAACAGAGTTGTAAAGGACCTTGGAGGTGGATGAAAAATAGCATCTTCCCCTATTTCCTTGGAGGCCAATCAATCAATCAATCAATCAGAATAGAGCTGGAAGGGACCCTTGGTCAAGTAGGAGGCCCTACACCATTTCAGACAAATGCCCTCTCCAATCTCTTCTTTAAAACCTCCAGTGCTGGAGAAGCTACAACTTCTGAAGGAAAGTTGTTTTTCACAGTTGATCAGTGAAATTCCTCCTTAATTGACAGGAAATTCCTCCTTAATTCTAGGTTGGATCTTTCTTGGATAACCTTCCATTTGTTATTTCTTGTCCTGCCCTCAGGTTCTTTGGATGCATAGGTTGACCCCTTATTCTCCCCTCAAATACTGGAAGGCATCTATCACCTCACATGCATCCTTTTTTTGAGGGTAATTTTTGGGAGACCACACTGAGGATACGGGAGGAATGGGTAGGCTCAAAGTCAAACCTGGACAGGGAAACATAATCTCATTCAATGATACCTTCCTCCTTTTTCTGACTACATTCTATCTCTTGAAGTTGCCAGTTTCAGGGATGGAATCTACAAAGGTTTGCACTCCTCTACTCGTAACAGAATACCTTATGCCTCCAGGCTTGAAATTCTAGGCTTAGACATCTTAGAATTATGCCACCTTCGGTCTGACTTAAGCGTCGGACATAAAATTATCCATTTCAATGTCCTACCCATCAATGACTACTTCAGCTTCAACCACAACAATACAAGAGCACACAGAAGATACAGACTCAAGGTAAACTGCACCAAACTCGATTGCAGGAAATACGACTTCAGCAACAGAATGGTCAATGCCTGGAATGCACTACCTGACTCTGTTGTTACATCCTCTAACCCCCAAACACTTTAACCTTAGACTGTCTGCTGTTGACTTCACCTCATTTCTAAGGGGCGTGCATAAGCTCACCAATGTGCATACAGTCCCTGTCCTAATGTCCCCTGTTATTCATACCCATTTCGTGCACTCTTTTTTAAAAAAAATATTTTTTATTAAACTTTTTCACATTTAAAAAACAACACATATAAAAACAACACATATACACTCTTCTCAGCAGTGTGACATCAAGTATTCCAATTAAATAAATATATACATATTGACATTATTTTTTATTCCTACAGCTTAACCAATTGTACCATTTTTCCCAGACTGTATAGTATTCCATGTCTTCTCTATCTTGCAATTCTAGCGCAAGTTTGACCATTTCTGTGCGATCCATTATTTTCTTTTTTATCATACTCTTTGTGGGGATGTTATCTACTTTCCAACTTTGTGCGTAGGTTATTCTTGCCGCTGTTAGTACATGTATAATGATTAATTTAATTTCTTTCTAAAATACCCCTCTGATTATCCCTAAAAGAAACATTTCAGGCCTAAGTTCTATTTGGAGACCGGTAATTTCTTGTAACCATTTCCTTATTTTGTTCCAGTATTCTTTTTTTGCCTTAGGGAAGGACCACCACATGTGAAAGAAGGTACTTTGTTTGTTTTTACATTTCCAACTCTCGGGGTTCATGTACTCTTAATCATGCTTCCAATTATATTTATTATCAAAAACATGCTTGACAAAACAAACAAACAAATAAATAAATAAATAAATAAATAAGTAAAGACAGACAGACAGACAGACAGAAAGAAAGAAAGAAAGAAAGAAAGAAAGAAAGAAAGAAAGAAAGAAAGAAAGAAAGAAAGTCTTAATAGATTTCTTCAAAAGAAGGTCTGCTGTTAAGTCCAAAGGCAGACTGGCAGAATCTTGTAGTATTTGCTTGAGAAACCACTCTATCCTTCAATTTAGACACCTCTAATTCTTTAACCATCTTGAACATTGGGACCATTGATTTGGCTGTGACATTGATCAGCAGGATTGATATGAAGTATAACAGAATAGCATGGTTGGAAGGGGCTTTTAAGGTCACCTAGTCCAACCACCTGCTCAAGCAGGAGGCCTTTATACCACTTCAGAAAAATAATTGTCCAATCTTATTCTTGAAAATTTCCATTGTTGGAAGCATGCACAACTTCTGAAGACAGTCATTCCACTGGTTGATTGTTCTCACTGTTAGTTCTAGGCTGCTTCTCTCCTTCCTTAGTTTCCATCTGTTTCTTCTTGTGCTGCCTTCTGGTGTTTTGGAGAATTGGTTGACCCCCCTCTTCTTTGGGGCAGCCCCTCCAATATTAAAAGACTGCAATCATGTCACCCCAGTCCTTCTTTTCATTAAACTAGACATGCCCAGTTCTTGCAACTGTTCTTCCTATGAGTAGCTTGAGCAATGCCTTTCATTCTGTTAGGATTCCTTTACTCCATGATGGAATGGGGCCCAACCTCTCTTGATGTGAGGGATAAGATCCTTTGGGCAATTGGTTGTCATGTTGAACTAGAAGTTGCAGGGAAAAAGGTCCTTGAAGAGATTGTAAACAGATATGGAAGAATGTGCTTTTCAAATTAGAACTGCCTCATTAAATTGGGAGCATCAGAATGGAGTTTAGGAACAGATAACACTCATTTCTCATGATTGCTTCAAAGGTTGTAAAATTAATCCTGCCTGGGTTTCTGTCCAAGAGAAGTGGGATCAGCTGCCAAAAGTGAATTTAGTGTGGTGAGAACAAGCATCTTCTTCACTGCACATGCTAAGATCCATCTCAAGATATCTCAAAACTAACATTTGGGAGAAATCAAAACCACTCTGAATAAGAAGTATGATGATAGGTTTTGGGATTAGCGTAGTATGGGCTTTCCAAGGAATCTGCTACATTAAACTTGATATCATGCAAAGAAATTGATTACAAAACAGAAAAGTTGCCGATTAGAAAGGAGAAACACATGTGTGGGTAGAAATTTAACACATGAATGCAAGAACAGAAAGTTATAGACCAAACTTGGGAAAGAAAAAAGGTAGAACCAAGCAAAATCGGATGTCCATATCTTTGAAACAACTGTTAGGTGTTTTATATTGTTAGTAGTAGATTTAAAACTGGTAGGATGGGATTGCAAAACCATTTAATCTCTTGGAGGCATGCCTTTCCTCATTCAAATCCTGACCACGATATAAGAAATCTGGCCAAGCAGAAGCTGCATTGCTTCGAGAGAAGTTCTGAAGAAGATCAGATTCCTCTATATCTTCTTCTTTCTTCTCTCTTTTTAAAATTTCTGCAATGTTCTGTGACAACACTTTCATTTCTCTGTCATTAGCATATATCTATATCTATCTATATCTATCTATCTATCTATCTATATCTATCTATCTATCTATCTATCTATCTATCTATCTATCTATCTATCTATCTTTGGTTATTCGGGTTTTCTCCCTCTACTCCAAGAAGCACAAAGCCGAAGACACAAGCCTGAAGATGATGAATGAGATTTTGTCGAAACGTCACCAGGATACTTCCAATTTTATGTGGGAGAAAACCCGAATAACCAAAGATCCACATACAAATACCCACAAAAACCTCAGGAAAATATATATATATATATACACACATACATATAAAGACTGAACTATGCACCCTGACTGAAGTATTGACAGCAA
>BLBF01000068.1:1914013-1933456 GCA_015471245.1 Laticauda colubrina
TCCTCCTCCTCCTCCTCCTCCTCCTCCTCCTCCTCCTCCTCCTCCTCTTTAAACCCCCATCCCTCCCAGCACTGAAGATGTTTCCTAGTTGGGTCATGAAACATGTGCAAGAAAACCACCAAGCTCAGAGAGCACCAAGGAGCCCACAGTTCAGCCCTGAGCTATAGAAGTGTTCTCTTCAAAGGGTTTGACAGCCACTCTTGTCAATGTTAACCTATTGTCTGCTCACTGCCTCTTTCATCTGGCAATACGGGAATGAACTGAGTGTTGTGTGCATAGAAAGCACAGGCTCTTCACCAAGTCACAGGCTCACCAGGGAAAAAAAGCAAGTTTGAAGCGTGCCGTGTTTGCCGTGTCTCTAAAAATAGGTTCATTCTTCTCAGGACGGTGAAGCTACAGGACACCTGCTCCATCGAGACAAAACATTTTGTTCCACCCAAGATTTCCCCTGCCTGGATGTACAGTGCCACAAAATTCCCACACTTCCTCTAGACAACAAGCCTGCCGCTTAGCTACAACTCATCCGGGCTAATGAAACTTCCAATGACCCTCTCGGCTAATGAAAGGCGTTCAGATAATTAGTTACTTTTCAACCTGAACAATCCCAGTCAAAACTCTTTTGGAAGAGGAAGAAAAGACGTCTCCTTTGGTTCCCAAGCTAGGATGCCAGACTCCTGAGAGCTCATGTCCCATCACAGATTCCCCCAAGGCCGGCTTTTCATTTGGCGCAGACGGGGAAAGTCCTTGACCTCGACCGCTTGAAGCAGAGACGAAGCCCACTCAATGGCCTGGCCTCGTCCCTCTGCTGCCATAATTGGTGAAATCGTGGAGACGTCTCAAGGAAGGGCAGCAGCTGCTGACAAATTCATCGGGGGGCGCAGGCTAATCTCAGAATAATGAAGCCATGTTTGTTTTCCCACACACACTTAGCAAGGCAGACAGTCGGCCCACCGCCTTCCACAACGAGCTTTGCAGGCTTTGCAGCTTCCCAGTCTGCCTTGCCGTCTTTCAGTCCCGGAGCATTGTTGGCCCTGCGTTGGCATTCAGGTGGTGCGTCCCACAAATCATATCTTCAAACACTTCCGAGAAGTCAGGATTTCCGACAGCCAGTCCAAGACAGGCTTTCCCATGCAAATCGTGGCTTTCAAGGCCAGAAAATGGGCCTGGGGAATAAAATAAAAAAATGGCCCCTTCATTTTTCCTTCAGGATTAGAGGGGATGAAAAGCCGGTGTCCATCGAAAGCGTCTTCCTTTGTTGTTTCGTAGGTTGGAAAACTACCCCTTACCTTCTCGCTAGACCGAGAACAAAGCGTCCATTGTTCATTCTTTTTTTCTCCTGAATTTTGGTTGATTTGAAGCATCATTTTTGGGGGGGAGTTTGGGAGCAGACAGAGTTATATTTTAGGAAGAGAAGCATCGCTAAGACTTTAGCATTCACAATTTATTTTAGGACATTCTTTGATGGACCCGAAACAGCCAACTTTGCTCCTGGACCTCTTTGGTTTGCTGGGTAGAGCTCCCCTAAGATTTTCAAAAGTGGTTAATTATAAAGGTGGTTTTTAAAAATATATATATGTCACAGACTAAGGAAATTGACGTGGTATAATGTGATTTATTAACCCGTTGTGCCAACTCAATTTTTTGAGTTGGTAAACGAGAATTTATGGTCTAGTGCACCAACATACCAATTGGGAGTAATCACTGATAAAATAATAAAACTAACTGGATCAGATGTGATTCACAAGCCAGCTACAAATGTACAGGTAGACCTCTTTTCACGACTGCCCCGTTTAGCAACTCTTTGCAGTTATAGCAGTGATGAAAAAGTAACTTTGCTACCAATTATCACACTGCTAACATTTGTAAAGGAAAGGAAAACTGAAGTCAGATCATAAGCACAATTGCAGTTTCGCTCCTCACTCAGTAACCAAGTGACCAGTCCTAATTGTGGTCACTAAATGAGGACTACATGTATGATGGGTTTCTGCAATTCAAAAGCCCTTTGCACTTTCTCTTCACTGCCTCCAGCTTTCTTTCCTCGTCAATATCCAGTTTTCCATTCTTCTAAAAGCACCGTTTTACTTCCAAGAAGTAACAATATTTTTAATGCAGAAAATCAGCTTTTTCCTACAGTTACATGGATCAGTTGGAATTGGTTGGAATCCAGTTCTGGATAAAACAATACCTTTAAACAAAAATAGAAAACTGAAAATAGGAACCTTTGCAGACCAAAAGACCGTTATGGCTTCCCCTCTTCAAAGGAATGTTTGCATTTAAGAATAAACCGTCAGTTTCTCTTCACAATGGCAGCTCAGTGGTCAAATTGTTTAACTATGGCAAAGTGCATTTTCTGCAACACAGATGCTTTAACTTTCATTTCTAAGTTGGGAGCATGATGGGAGGAGGGGGGGAGAAGGAAAAGGAGAGAGAAGTATTTGGGGGTTTTTTTTTAAACACAATTGGTGGTTGCTGAAACATTTAACTGTAGATTACATTTCCAGTCCAGGAAATGGCACCTTCATTTGCTCATATCACATAATTGAGATACCGTTCAGATTTTAAAGGAAAATAATTCCATAGAGCAGAGAACCATAAAACTAGAAGGGACTCCAGAGGTCTTTTAGTTGAACCCTATCCTCAAGGCAGGGCACCTTATACCATCCTGCTCAAATGATTGTCCAGCCGTTCCACTGGTTGATTGTTGTCACTGTCAGGAAATTTCTCCTAGTTCTAAGTTGCTTCTCTCCTTGAGTATTTTCCCTCTGTTGCTTCCTGCCCTGCCTTTGGGTGCTTTGGAGAATAGCTTGACCCCCTTCCTCCTCCTCTCTGGGGCAGTCCCTCCAATATTGGAAGGCTGCTCTCCTGTCTCCCCTGGTCCTTCTCTTCCCTAGACTAGCCAGGCCCAGTTCCTGCAACTGTTCTTCATATATTTTAGCCTCCGGTCCCCTAATCATCCTGGTTGCTCTTCTCTGCATTCTTTCTAGAATCTCCACCTCTTTTCTTGCATTCCTGACCATGAAAAGTGCTGCAAAAAAAAGTATACAAAAAAAGTATACTTGGTATTCAGCTTTGTTTGGGTATTTTCCCACGTCATTATAGTTGTGCTTTTAAAGTTGTAGCAACGTTTCGGCAGAATCTCATCTGCCATCATCAGGCTTCTGTATGGTGTCTGTGAGACTGAAACAACTGTAAAAGTCTGACTCACAAACACCATACAGAAGCCTGATGATGGCAGATGAGATTCTTCCGAAACGTTGCTACAACTTTAAAAGCACAACTATGACGACATGGGAAAATACCCAAACAAAGCTGAATACCATACATATAGATACCCGCGAAAACTTAAGAAAACAAAAAGTATGCAAAAGTACCCCAGAGTATTGGAGTTCATGTATATACTGTTTTTCAAGCACCTTTGAGACTTTTCTGGACTAGATCAGCTGCTTAGCTGAGGATCTAGGTCAGGTGCAGCCTCCTTCATCAAAGAAGCGGAGATGAGGAATCTCCAGGGTATGAATTTAATCTTTCCTGATAATGAGCATTTGGCGAAGCCTCATTGCATTGCAAACTGTTTGCTAGGAAAATGATGAAAGTTGTAGAGCTTGAGTTAAGCCGCAGGACATTCCGGAAGAGCAGTGAGAAAGAAAGTTGGAGACACGAATACAAATGTTCATATGAGATGGAAAGCCAAAACTGTCCGGCTGCATTAGCATGGGTAATCAAAGGACGGGGAACGATTTCAAAATGAACCGATTCCCATTTTCAACATTTGGGAGTAGGCCTAGAGAGTCAAAGCAAATAACAGAATAATAGAGTGGGAAGGGACCTCTGAGATTGTCTAGTCCAACCCCCTCCTGCTCAAGCAGGAGAACCTATAATGATCCAGAGAAATGGTGGTCCCATCTCTTAAAAACGTCCAGTGATGGAGCACTCACAAATTCTGAAGGCAAGTTGTTCCACTATTTAATTTTTCTTATTGTCAGGAAATTACTCCTTTGTTCTAAGTTGCTTCTCTCCTTGATTAGTTTCGATCCGTTGCTTCTTGAAACAATATTGAAGTGATATTGAAAGTACTGTATTTACAGTCTTTTAAAGATGTGTAAATTAAGTGTAGGTATGTGCATTATGGACAGAGAGTTGCCCATGCTGATGCACTGGGAAAAGATTAGAAGGCCAACTAAATATTTGCTCTTCATTTCAAGTGAATCTAGCTAATTTATAATCCCTAAATTCATCTATCAATCAATCTTTCCGAATTTTGTAACAGATGTAGTAGCTCAATACATGAATTTAAAAAAAAACCTACATATGAATGAACAAGCATTAAAATGCTATGAAGAAGTGTGTAATATTGGAGAAACTGCACTGGGGTGGTTAAATATTAAAGAACACTGTTTATTGCATTCATTTTTCCCCCCATAGTTTGAAAATATGAAAGCCAACCCTGGCAAATTTAAGACCTGTGGACTTCATCTCCCAGAATTCCCCAGCCATCCCAGCTAGGAGTGGAAGCCCACAAGTCTTAAAGTGGTCAAAATCCTTAAGTTTTTAAAATGATCTAATTTTCACCTGAAACTTGCAGAGGATGGGCTTACATGATAGATCTGTCCCAAAAGGAATTTGGGTTGTTTCTGTAACTTCTAAGAAACAACCCTGGTGTGCAACTAAAGGTCATCTAAATAAATGAATTTCTGAGCTTTGGGGGAAATTGTTTGGTGTTTTAATCTTTATTCCCACCTGATAGGGGAGGGTGTGCTCTGATCTAGGAATCGTGTTTTGTTAGCTCATCTCAAAAAATTCACTTTTTGATCCGAGTAAATACATTCTTTAAGATAAGGGGGGAGGGAAAATACCCTGCACGGACCTTTACACACTATTTATTTATCCAAGGAATTTCTTTGAAGATAAAATTGCAAGAATGGAGGTTCATTTTCCCCCTGGTTTCCTTGGGTGGTCTCTCAAGGAGTCGAGGGTGTAACCCAAAAGTGCCTCCTTCGCTTGCAAATCTTTTTCCTCCCTAGTTGAATGACTTCACTTGTTATATATGTTTTCTTTTTCAATTTAAGGCTTTAATTATAGTAATATAGTAAATATAGTAAAAATCAGGTAGTGGGATAAAGTAAATATAGTAAATATAGTAAAAATCAGGTAATGGGATAAAGACACAGCACCATTTTAAGTTTCCAGCCTTCAGAAAACTGCTGGAGTGGAGTTTCCCCTCTCCCCCTTCCTCCTTTCCTTTTCCTGTATTTTACTTTACACTAAACTGGAGTTCTCGGCTTTGACAATAAATCACATTAAAAAAAAAGTTAAGCAGGCCCATAAGAATAGTAACTGTTCCTTGAGATGCAACTTGGCTTACATACACCAACCTGAATTTCATTAGACTGTACCCAACCAGTTAGGAACACAACAATGTAATTCTTTCAGCCTCAGCATAGTATTTCTGTTTCATACTCAGCTTCATAGATCCTCCTTATCTTTGTGGTTTTGGCATGACTCTGGAGAGTTACCTGGACTACTCTCTGCAGATTTCTTGCCATATTTTCCACAAGTAGGTGGACTTTGTCTTCTTCTTCTTCTTCTTCTTCTTCTTCTTCTTCTTCTTCTTCTTCCCAACCATCTAGTCATGGTTATCCAAAGCTTCTCGTTTCAAAAGGCAACTAGACTTACTTGGTTTTTATGCTTTGAAAATATTTCTCTTCTCATCCAAGAAGCTTGTTTAGTTCGTCTCTCAAGTTGGATGAGAAGCAAAACTTTTTCAAAGAAATTCCCCCCAAGAATGTCCCGTTGCCTTTTGGGGGAAAAAAGTATCACTTTTGGGAGGTCCAGAGCGCATGTTATCTGACCCGTTAGTCAAATCCTCTCTGATGAATAAACAATCTGTTGAAATGCTCAGGAGTCATGAATCAGGAACACATTGAATCTGCCGCATTTAAATGCCACAGTGCTTTTGCTTAATCGCTCTAATTGTCTGGTTTTCAAATTTTTAATTTCTGCCAGCCTTCCCATACAATGTTTCTGTTCAGTTCGGTTTCCAAACCATATGTTTCTGCACTGTGCTGATTCCTGCTCATGAAATATGAGTTCTTAGCTGGAGTTCGGCTCAGAGCAATATCGTTTTATGGCAGTGGCTGTGGTTTAATTAAAATGTCAAAGGGGGTTGGGGAGAAAGCAGCCATCATCGGAAATAACATGATAAATGGATTTAAACCCCACATCAGATGTTATTCCTTCCCCCTGTAAGCACAGCTGGAGCCCAAAAATGTGAAATATTCAAAAATATTTTGAATGGAACTCGTTTACCCTCCAACATTATTGGAAGCCAGAATTGGCAAGGAGCTAATCAAAATGTAGCATTTTAATTAAGGGTAATCTAATCAGCTTTCACTGCTCCAGCAGGAAGGCATATTTTTCTGTCTTTCTGATTTTTTCAGTCCGTGGAATAATTAAGGAAATTCTAGAGTAGTTTTCTTAATCTTTTTACCTTTTTCTCGCACATGTGTAAATGCACACACAATTTCTCCTACACTCAGTGTAGAGCTGTTATAAATTTTCCAGGTATTAATATCAATTAATGTGAGCCATGTTTGACTTCAGTGCTCAGTCCTATGGGTTAATAATCAGGATCAATATAGGTGTTATTAATATTTTGTAAATGTATATAATTCATCCCTCATGACAGAGATTGGATGGATTTACTAAAAAAACAGCTAAAGTAAACATTTGAAAAACTAGCTACCTCTTTAAATCTGCTCGTCTCCTTTTAAGAATCCGGCATATTCTAACCCTCAATCAAATACAAGCAAACTTTATTTTTGCTTTATTACTTACTTACTTACTACTACTTAGGGAGATGAGTCAAGGCTCATCTCTATAGTTAGCTAGATACAGTCAAATTTCTTGGTTTTTGTTTTTGTTTATTTAAATCCTGCCTGTAAGAAGAAGATCAAAGCTTCAGTCATAAATTCCTCCAAAATCAGATGGGTAGTCTATCATGGATCTGAGATGTTTACTCCTTATGGAGGAATTCTGATTGACCTAAATTTGAGTTATTTCTTCTTGATGCTTGGATCTAAGGATAGTCTGAGATGCTCTCTAGCTGAAGTGAACACATTATTCTGAGATTGTCTTGAAGAAGTAAAAGCTACTGACAGTTTGAACATAAAATATTTTTATTTATTTTAAATAACATTAAAATAAAATATTTTATTCATGGGCTGTGCCAAAATGTTTATTGATTCTGGTTGTGTACAATCTCTTGATTGTAGCTAGGTAAAAAATCCAACCCAATCCATCCATCCAACCAACCAACCAGTCAACCAACAATCCAACCAACCAACCAACTCATGTTTTGTACAAGGAGGATCCAAGATTTTGATGGCCAAAAAGAGGTAGACTTGTAACATAGTGCTGGTAAAATATGTTTTAACAAATGTTAAGGAGACTTGCAATGGATAGATTCTGCCTTATGTCAATTATTTCCAAATAAAGCTTGCTAATGCTGTCTTTTCTGATTTTATCTTTTCATGTTTTACCTATTTGCCAAAGAATATAAGATACAACTGACGAGGAGGGGAGGCATTGCAAACTTGTCAACATCATTGTCCACAAGCTTCACTTTTATGTTGTTGTTGTTGTTGTTGTTGTTGTTTTTAAACTTTGTCAGCCACTTTGAAATGTCTGTCATTTTTTTTTTTTTTTAAAAAGGGAACCTTAATGAAAACTGAAAGGATGAAACTCGCTTTAAGCAAATAAAACCCAGTGGGGAAAAAGTTTTATTTAAAACATCTGGAAGGCATTTATCAAGCACTGGAACAGCTTATCCATGGAATGTATGAGTGTTTGTCAGGGTTTTGAATGATTGTATCATTTGATTATTGACACTGCCTAATAATGCGTTGTAAAAAAAATACGTAAATAAAGTAGAAAAGAAAGAGTTGCCATAACTGCCAAAACAAAAAAAAAGTCTTCTTGGTTAATTAACAATGTTAATTAACGTTGGATACCTTACATAGAGCTTTAATTCCATTTCCCCCAATCCTTGCAGAATCCGCAATCAACACGGCCAAAAGAACTCTGGGAACTGTAGTTCCAGTACACCTAGAAGGGCCAGCTTTTTAGAGAGACCAGTTTTATGTCTCCTACATATATTTCCTGAAGTATAATTCCTTGAAGTAGAATATATATGAATTTGAAGCAATTGGCATCTTCTCAAAAACTGTGAACAAAATTTCTAGTAGTTTCTTGCCACAAATACAAGCTGTTGTGCTATTGTTCCCTCTAGAATTTGTGGCATAAAACAAAACCAAAACCATCCTGAAATTTGGAATAGGTGGACAGTTCAATTTTATTTCCAAATAGGTTGATTTGGTATAACATTTCAATCTTATACCAAACTTTTCAATCCTCCATTGCAATCTATCCACGTACTTTGCTATCATTCATAGCTCTAAAAAATGTCACATTTTAATCATTCGGTTTATCTTCAGATTGTAAAAGAAACCTCCAGGGTTTTGTTTGATTCTGAAAACCTCTCCTGTGAATCCCATATTTGCGTGGCTTCTGTGTCAGTGTGAATCCGCCCTATTTCAGACAATCCCAGTCCAAAATAATCACCCTAGAATTCCTTAGTAGAATTTGGAGACACCCCGTTATATCTGCCTAGCTAGCAACTACAAAATGTGTCTGTATCTTTTTGTGTCTTGAATCGCTAGAAGATCATGATGAGCTCTCCAAACTATGCAGAACAACAACAATATGCAGAGCTGCGTGAGGTCGAATGGTTACATAAAGAAAACCCCCACCCTGGGATCAATATAATTCATGCAGAGTTGCTTTGACAGATGGATTGCCCTCCAGAGGAAAGAGACAGACCATAACTGGTCTAAGAAATGCAGGAGGCCCCATCAATGAAATCTAAGTGGGGTGGAGCTTCAATGGAAGAACGAGCCTCACATTTTGGAAAGGCCAACCTCAATGAGCCTGGATGACAGTGGAAGGGTGTCCTAGACACAAACAACCCCCTACCCCCAAGATAAGAGTTGAAGCCTTCCAAGTCAGCTGGTCTCTAGACTCTGTCCTGGGTCCTGAAAGCCTGTCCTTTGTTCATGGGAAGATACAGCTATCTCTTTTTCATTTTAAGGATATTTCTCTATTCCTTTTCCCACTTCCACAAGTCGGAGAGGATGCAGAAACCCCAAAGGTGGCATTTAATTAAAAAAAAACAAAAACAGGTAAAATAAAACCTTTTGTTGCTTTTCTGTATCCCAAAATAGATCAGCCTGCCTGATTTCTAGCTAACAAAGAATGCAGTTTGTAAGTAAACAAAATAGGGAATATCAGAACTCGTGAATCCAGATCTCTGGAGTCTTGCAAGTTAGGATTAACCCTTTAAATTTTCCCAGTAATAGGAACCACCCATTCTTTGCAGAAAAGAGGGGGAAAAAAGAAGGAACACATTCAGAAAAGGTGGTGTCACCTATAATTACTGTTGAAGGGAACAACAGCTGAAAAACAGATGTGGGATATTGATTCTTAAGACAGAATGCACTATGTCAGGTGGATAATTTACTTATTCTAGATCCTAAAGTGAGATGAAGAAAGTACTTCACCTTTGGGTTCCCATCATTGAAAAATGGCCAATCCATCCCTAAATTATTCAGCTCCTTGTGGAAATGTTGAAGTCAAGGGTTTCTTGGAAAGTGAGGGGTCTTCAGTAAAAGTTTTAAAACCTAAGCAGAATTGCCTAGATCTTCATCCAGATGTTAATCTCTCTGTTGTGTTGGCTTGTCTTGATTCCAGATTCTTTCTACACAGACACCTGAGCAAATCGATTTTCCTTTAGCATCTTGGGAGTTGTGAGAAACGCACACATTTTTGTTAGCTTGTGATGGTGTGGGAAAGGAAGGAAACCTTTGAAAGATCCTTGAGCAATTCAGTCTGGTAACATGTTTAACTTGGGGAAAATATCTAACAGATGTTTCAAAGAAGATTGTTCTGAATCCTTTTTTAGCCTTGTCAACTTGCACCTTTCCATTAAAAGCAATTGTGTGGATGGTCAGCTGAGTGATGGGGTGAAAATCAGGTGAAAAGGCCAGTTTGAAGAACGTGTTAGCTTTTGTAGACTTCCAGAACTTTAAATTCAAATGCTGTGTATAATATGGTAAAGGTGTACCTAGAATATGGGCATAAATAATACAGAAATCCCTCAGCCAAGCAGTTGTGTTATGAGAAAGTTAGATCAATTTAATGGTTTTTCTCCTCCTTTTGCTAGACTTCTGCTTTCTCACAAGAGGAACTGAGATTAGAATCGGTCAGATCCAGAGGTGGGATTCAGCAGGTTCTGACCAGTTCTGGAGAACCGGTAGCGGAAATTTTGAGTAATTCAGAGAACCAGCAAATCCCACCTCTGACTGGAAATCTTACAACATCCTGCCACACCCCCCAAGCCACGCCCACAGAACCATAGTCAAAAAATTTGAATCCCACCACTGGTCAGATCCATATGTTGTATGGCAAAATTTACCTGTTATGTTAGCTTGTTTTCTGCATGCATTCAAAGTCCTTCTTTCTTCTACTCTTTTCATTGGATGCAAATCTGATGTCTTAGAGATCAAGGGATGCAGGGATGAATACCATCCTTATCTACCCCATCTAACTCATTCTCTTCTTTTCCTTTAAGACCATATTGCTTTTGGTGATAGCCTTACGTAGGATTATCAGCCTTTGGATTGTCCCTGAACTGGAAGGAGAAGCTTGTTTGGAACCATTGAATCTACCATCCATTCAGGAAGCTGGTTGAGCTCAATGGGACATCTTCCCAACTTTTTAATTCATTAATAGCAATCACTGGAATGGCGTTGTAGGTGCTCCATCACTAGAGTTTTTTTTAAGAAGGGACTGGGGATTTGTCTGGGGATGTTATAGAGTTTCCTGTTTGAGCAGTGGGTTGGACTAAAAGACCTCTAAGGTCCCTTCCAACCCTATTATTCTATCTTCCATGTTCTGTGGTACCTATCTCATCATGGGTCAGCCAGATCTTAGAGGCTAAAAACCATGCTACCTCTCTGGAAAGAGTTTTCCTGAATGAAAAACATCCTTGAGAAAGACCTTGACAGCTATACTTCTGACCAACTTCACAATGTCAGTTCATGCACAACATTAAGCCATAATGTTAGGTGGTTAGAGTTTTGTAGCAACCAGGTCATTGTGGCTTGCAACTCCATTTATATGGCTTGTTCAATAAACTGTAGTTTAACCCAGAATGTCACTGGAGAATTAATGGGCGGTGTAGACATAAGCAAGACTTAGTCATGTTTTTGGCATAAGGTGTGTTAGAAGAATTTTATCCTCATGGTTGAAAAACGGTATTTGCCTTCCTGAATAATGGAAGTGGGTTGGTCCTTAATCCTCTGCAAAAAAATAAAAGAGGAAAACCTGCTATTGATCAATTTTGGTATATTATTTCCCAAGTGTTGTGCTTCTTCATAAATCATCTTTTTTTTAAAAAAACACCCCAAAGATCCATTGAGTCAAACTTCCAACTTTGTATTTTCACCAAATCATTACTGAAAAGGAAGGAGGGGAAATGCCCACCACATGACTAGTCCCAGCCTTAATTTCTTGGAGAAACTGTTTTGAATCTCGGCCTCCGATCGAGCAATTTTCTGTTTTCTTTTTTAAATAGTCTTTGAATTCATTATTCCAGCAATGTTTCCTTTGTTAATTAAAACAAGGGCCATTCTGAGCATTTGTTCTGGCATCTGAGCCATGGCTCTAATTTGCATCAGTTGTGCAGTGCCTGTGCTGTTCTCTCTTGGTTTCCTGGTTGTGTCTGTCATGATTCATGGAGCCCATACTTGACACAACTTAATTGTGGTTAGGTTATTAAGTGAATGTCATACGATAGCTTACAATGCATATACTTTTGGACCTGTTTTAACCCTAACTATGTCAACATGCATTTTAGCATGGACAGGGGGCACAGGCCTATACTTTTGGCTATGCTTGGTCTTTTTTTTTCTCTTCCTTTTTATGGAGCATTCAGAAGCTCAAATTTGAGTTCAGGGTTAAAAGAAGTAAGATTTCAGGAAGGGAAATGTCCAACTTGCAAGAGATCCAGACGGCTAAAGTCAGGACAATGTTCTCTAGAAGAAACTGGATTAGAATTTCATTGGTCATTGATAGGCTTGATCAAAATGCAGGATAAAAATCAAAACATTAATAAAACCATATGTTTAAAAAAAAGGAAGAAAAAGAAGCAGATTCAAGTCTCATTCTCCGAGGAACCTGAAACCAGGAGAAGAAGCAATGGGTGGAAACTGGTCAGAGGGAGACTCAACCTGGAACTAAGGAGGAATTTCCTGATAGTAAGAATGGTTAAGCCTAGAGACAACTTGCCATGGATGGTCCTTTGTTGGAAGTCTTTAAGAAAAGATCGGATATCCATTTGTCCAGGACTCCTGCCTTGGGCAGGGGGTTGGACTAGATGACCTCCACAGTCCTAGCCCCAGGATTCCATGAAAAGAATAAAATAAGGAGTGCAATCAAATTTCTGTGTCATCCCTACAATCACCCCTATGTATAGTATGACCTTGCCCACCTCTACCTATGATTAGACCCACATGCGAAGATCTCAACTGAACTCTTGCATTCTAATAGAGGGACTTTTCTATGCCACTTCTGAATTCTGACTGCACATGAAACATGTGGTTTTACTATAAGGGTCCCAATAGATTGTTCATCCTGAGGTATTGGTCCATCTCATTCTTGTACAGCTGACAATCAAATACTAGATGTGTAAAAGAGACTGAAGATATGTTGATGTCTAGAAAGAAAGAGAGAGAGAGAAACATAAAAAAATTACCACTTCTCAACCAGAGACATTTACTTTTGAAATTTTGCTGTTTCTTAATTCACCAAAGAATTACTGGTAGGAAAATCCATTCATTCTTAAAAAATATTTTCAGCCATGATTTTAACCACTTACATTCTCCCGAATTCAAAGTTCAGGATTCAATGACTTGTATCTTAGCTTTGTTTGGATTTGACTCCACAAAAGGCAGAAAATGCTAGATTTTGGAACAAACCTGAGTTAATTCCTGGATTTGATGAATAAATAGGAGAAGTCCCATAGAACCTGCCTTAATATATTGGTAACATAAAAAAAACAATATTTGTTTTCTTTGGGGACCATGCACTATATTGGGAGTGCCTCAGGAATGCCATTTTCCTTGAGGTTTTTAATGTTTCCTTTTGGAACCAGAAAAAGAGAGAAAGAATTGGTGTTCTTTTGCACCAACTGTGCAAAGTATAATCTTGATTTCAATCAATCCTCCAAATTGTAGCCCAATGCTTCACTTGGCTGTTATTTGGAGTTCTCCATTCCTTTCAACTGCCTTTGCTATAATGAGATTTCAGAAGGCTAGCTTTTTTCACATAAATGGATAATAAACTAACCTGGAAATTAAATATTATGCTTTGTGGCATATTCATCAAAAACAGAGGGCAGCTATTTTGCATTGTGGATGCAAAACAGCAAGGATACATATAGAGAAATAATTCTAGATAGCAACCTTGTGTGTGTATGCTCTCTCACACTTGCTGATTTTTCCAGTAATAGTCGAAGTAGGGCTGGTTATCCTTATTTATTAGCTAAAAGAAATCACTTTTAAGTAAGATAGATGAGAAAGTGTTTCTGTCTTGGTCACACACTGGAATTCTGATGCAGTCCGGTGGGATGTTGCCAACAGCAGATCAGAAAATATGTGCAATTCTTAATTTTAATAGGCAATGCAATTATGGATTTATTTTATCTCTGTTTCTCTGTTATGTGCATTGGCCTCCTCTGCTTCACTTACATTCTACCTAAGATTGAGGCTGTTTAGAAAATTAACAGACAAAATAAAATAAAAATAAATAAGAGTAAGGTATACAGAAATGGGCCCCTGATTTAACTTTTTGTGGGCCCCAATACCACCTCTGGCTTTAATGGCTATAAACGGTAAACTGTAAGCAGCCTGGCTGGGAAATTCTAAGAGTTGAAGTCCAAGCATTTAAAAATTGCCAAAGTTGGGAAACATTGCACTAGATACTCTACCTAGCAATCATAAAAATTCAGCGCCAATCCATCTGGAATCCCCTCAATTCAAAAAGACTGATTTCTATATATATGTAAAAGCGAAATACCACTCATGCATCATCGTAAAATCTCCAAAACCGTAAAGCCGACACACTTGAAATTGGACGCATATATTCCTCTTGGCTTCTAGGTGCTCACTCAGAAAGGATTTTTTGAAATGACCATCAGAGCATTCAGAGTATTTTGTATATTATTGTTATTAGCATGCTCTGATGCTTAGGAGTTCTACTCCCCCTCCCCACCTGAAAAAAAATATCTTCCAAATGTAAAACACGAGTAGAGGTGAGAAATTTCAGTTTCAGAACACCAAGCAGCTTTAGTACAGGACAGTTGAGCTAAGCCACGCCCAGGCTCCTTGCTGTCTCTTTGCTCCCACAGCAAATACTGTTTCACTTTCCAAACAGCCCTCAGCTCTCTCACACACTGACAGGACGCTAGCCAAATGAATACTAATGGATGTTAGTAGGTAGAGCCAGATTTTTTTCTCCTTATTTTCCTCCCCAAAAACTAAGCCCGACCACAGAGTTTCATAGCAAAGCAGAGGTACTGAGCAAGTGTAGCAATATATCTATTTTGACTGAGCTGTGTTCTCCTCATCACTGGAACTACCTTATTTAAAATGGTTGTCCATGCCATATTGTCAGTGTCTGAACATCTGTCTCTGACTTTGGGGATTCCCTCTAGGATGTGCAGTTTCAAACAGCAGCATCCCATCATCAGGGCAAGCGTTCTCTCCAGATGGACCTTAGCCGCCGTCATGAGTTTAGATGGGGATTCCCTCTAAACTAGAGACACATGGAAAGAATAAAACATCCAACGTAAATAAATAATCTGGATCAAAACAGCTGCCCACTCCCAAATGCCCTGGTGCTGTTGAGTAGTACAGATAGAGGAATAATTACTTCCAGTCGATGGCGGTAGTCGGTTTGCAAATTGGAAGGATCTATGGAGCAGAAAGGTGGGAGAAAAAAACAACTCACCTGGAAGAGGAAACAGGCATTGTTAGGATTTGCAAGGGCACCCCACCCCATCCCACCCCATGGGAAATTCTCAGGAATTCATCTTGAAGGGAAGATGCCTTAAATCTCTACTGGACTCTTGGATCCAAGAAAGCAATCTTCATGTACGAGTCTTCTTTCGAAAAGGGTGTTACCCTAAAAGAGGACCTGATCTGGGGTGCCCACATTGCACCCTGGTCAAAAGGGCCCAGCAGAGATTCTACTACCTGAGGCTTCTCAGAAAACAACAACTGAATGGGAAACTGCTGGTGACCTTCTATTGCTGCCCCATAGAGAGTATCTTAAGTTACTGCACCTCTGTATGGTTTGCCACTTGCACAGTGGCAGATAGGAAAGCACTCCAGAGGGTCAACTTCATTGCCCCTCAGAGGATCACTGGGTTGCCCTCTCCCCTCTTTGGAAGAGCTTTAGAGCTCCCGCTGCCTTAAGAAAGTTCAAAACATCCTCAAAGATCCATCTCATCCTGGGCACCCCTTTTTTTGAACTTATTACCATCTGGCAGACTGTACAGAACAATAAAAACAAGGATAAATAGGCTGAAAAACAGCTTCTATCCCAGGGCAGGAGCTCGTTTGAATTCTGCTGTACAGTGCAGTGTTGGTGAGTTTCCAGTTCAATGTCTGGAGGGCGAAGGATGTGTGTTTGTGTTTATTTTCATGGTCATGGTCATGATGTGCACTGAAGATGGTGTTTGATTTTGTTGCACAAGGTGCAGTGACAGTAAACTAAAGTAAAGTAAACTAAACTAAAAGGATGAGCAATCCATTGGCTAACTCTGGATTTCCTGAAGTACAGTAAATGGAAATGTGATGGGGTTGCAATGGATAATTCTAAGTGGCATCATGGTAATTTTGCACCAGACGGTGATTCAAATGGAAATTCTACAACAGCGATGAATCTTTTGAACTCTCTACCCTTGTCATATGGACTTGAAAGGATGCTAATCATCAAGGTTTTTTTTTTTTTTAAGTATTAAAGGAATACTATTTTTTTTAAAAAAAAAAAGCCCAATATGTATTGGAGGAATCCTGAAGTTGTTTTGGCTTCTTCTGGATCTCTTCCAGAAATTCCAGTAGTTTTTGGGTGTTCGTATCTAAGATTCACCATCCAGGATGGAAGTCCCATTATGTGATCATGGGAATGCTGCAATGGTCATAAGTGTGAAAAATGGTCATAAGTCACATTTTCCAGTGCCAGTTGTAAGTTCAAATGGTCACTAAATGAACTGCTGTAAGTTGAGGACTACCTTTATTGAACACCATGCCATTTGGGATTACCAATTTTCTAAACTGATTTAGATGTGAGAAAGGCTTTGTCTGATCCCTATTTTTTTTCATTTTGCATTTTTTTACTTATTTTTCTCCTGGTTAATTTAGGATCCTATATTCAGTGGATTTTATTTGTATTTATATATGCTTCAATCTTCCCAATCATCTCTAGATTTGAGAGTTGATAAATTTTATGTTTATTACTTTATAAGTGATGCTAACTCTAATTCACATGCCAGCTGGCCAAATATCTACATCAAATCCTACAACTACTCAAAACTTTTTAATTAGATAAATTGTTTTATTATTGTTTTTCTCCCTTGATAATGAATTGCTGTGCCAAATTATTTCTCTTTCCCTATTACTAAAGCTGTTCAAAGACCATGATAAAGATATTTGATTCGATCTGAATTTATATGTCAGCACTAAGGAAATTTATAGGGAGAAACCAAATTGTCTAAGTCAAATTATGCTGTGGGAGAGATGGCATGGGTAACCATAATTTTTAGCTTATCCTACAATCTCATTTTTGTTGTTGTTATAATTATTGATTTCATTCTACTCGGTGGAATGTAATTTGATTCCAAAATAGAATTTATTCCAACAACATGGAGATAATTTTTCATCCGAGGGATAAGAAAACAATCTGGATTGATTTCTTTAAAATAATAGTATAAGAAAAGAGAGAAGGTAAAACATTAGAAATATTAACTCCTGAGCAGATAAAGTAATTGTAGGCTTATGTATCATCTATTTCTTGGTCTGGACTACCTTGTAGGACTGATGTTGGTTATCATGGGAGTACATTTGGACCTTCAAATTATGGACAAGAACTGGAGCAGAGAAAGCCAAATTAATTTCCCTATCAATTGCTTTTTTCAAAACAGGCAAGGTTCAAGTCAGTTTCCATCAATTTTTTTTACCTCTGTTTACACCTCTTACTTCCAACAAAGTAAGATGGTGAGATGGGTAGCAAATGGGCCAAATTTTACAACTTCCCCATGCCAGGAAGTTACAGCTTTAAAGCAGAACAGTCAGGAAACAGTCTTGCAAGAAAGAAATTTCCTGTAGAAAATAAAGTTTTCAGGCCATTTATAAAGTTTGGATCGTGGACCAATTTTCAATCAAGACAGTTTGTTCTTTTCTAGAGATTCCAGAGATCGAGCTGGCCATTTTTATCCTCTCTTCCCACAGTTTTACACATTCCTTTTTTTGTTGTTTTTAAATATACCATTTCTTTCTTAATGTAGATTTTAATTTTTTTTTTAAAAAATATACAGGTTGGTGTTTGTTTGTTTTTTGTATGGTTTTTATCCAGTTGTTGTGAGCTGCCCAGGGTCCCTTTTGGGTGAGATGGGCAGCTGTACAAATTTGGCTAATATTGTTTTTTCTTTAACCAAAAAAAAAAAAAAAAGGCAGGGGGGAGACACCAAGGAGTTTCAAAACATGCCCCCATGGTGCCCCAAGGCTCTTTCAAACTCAGCCATGCCAGCCCACAGTTAGCAAATAAGACCCTGGCACGGTTCCTGGTATAAGAAGGGGAAGAGGGGGGGGGGGGGAAGTCCGTTGCCTTAGCTTCTTTAAAAAAAAATGCATAAATTGGAGCAGATGGAGGGATTTGTCAATGCCCGTGTAGTTCTCCCTCCCTTTCTTTGCATCACACTAATGACACACACACACACACACACACACCGTCCTCCGTCCCCCGTCCCCCCCAGCTTGAGGCTGCCGTGAAACCCCCGCCCCGAGTTGGAAGACGCAATTGCATGAAAAGATCAATTTACTCCTTGTCTTTGGAGCGGAGTGGCTGTGCGCGGAGTTAGCAGAGGGAGCGCGCCCGGGGGAAAAAAAAAAAAATGGGGTCTGGGGGAGAGGAGCTCGCCCCGAGGAGACCCAGAAATGTCGGATTTTGAGACTTTGGAGACCCCACATCGGCTAGCGCTTCAACCTTCCGGGTGTACGGGGGGGAAAAAAGGAAGGAAAAAAAACAAAAACCCGACCAGATTCTGGTTTTAAACTCCAAGGGAGTTTTTAAAGCGTGGGGCGATCATGGTTACCTGTTACCTGCTCTTGGGGATGTTCTGCTTGCAAGCGGCGGCGTCAGCGACCCCCAAAGACCAGGTAAGCTGAAAAGCTGAAGGCATCTCTTCCTCAAACCTGGTTCCCCTCGCCTTACCTTTTACCTGGGGGGGGGGGGGGAGAAAGGCGCACCTGTCCGCGCAGGGAGCCCGTTGAGCGCTGCTTGGCTGGCTGCGCCCAAGGACCTGAGGAAAGAGGGAGGCGAGTTTTGCACAAGCGGCCCGGGGCACAAAAGTGTGGTTTTGTCCGCCAGTCGCACCGGCGTGAGCGAGGCGTTTTGCGCTGGCTTTCAATGGAGGTTGGGCAGGGTTGTGTGTGTGTGTGTGTGTGTGCGCGCGTGTGATGGTCCTTTCTACTTTTATCTCGCTACCTCTCCTTTCTGCCTTCTGGTAGTTGCAGGGGAGCCCTGTTGATCGGCGTCTTATTTCCCACCCCCGGGGAAAAAAAAAAAAAAGGTTTTAGACTTTTCCGGGATATTTTTTTTTTCTCTTTTGCTCATCTAGTCCCCCGACCCTTTGGCTAGCCCAGAGGGAGGAAATGCTCCGTGGATGCTCCATAGTAAGGGTCTATGTGAGCAAAGTGAGCGTCTCAAAGTAAGATGCTGCCTTCTGTTCGGCAGATGCTGCGTCCAAACGCCCAAAGCACCTTTCCTTGGCTGCCAGGCTGGGGGAATTGGGGGAGAAGGGGGCTTCTGTGGGGGCTGTCACGGCTTGTTTCCCCTCCCCTCCCACCAAAGATTGGCCGGTCAAAAGAATTCAGATTGTCATTTAGATTGGCAGAAGGAAGAAAGAAAAAAGAAACAAGGAAAGGAAGGAGAAGGGTAGGGAGGAAGGAAAATAGCAATACTGCATTCTAACCATTGGGAAGGAAGGGAGGAAGGAAGGAAGGAAGGAAGGAAGGAAGGAAGGAAGGAAGGAAGGAAGGAAGGAAGGAA
>BLBF01000068.1:1933466-1943603 GCA_015471245.1 Laticauda colubrina
GAAGGAAGGAAGGAAGGAAGGAAGGAAGGAAGGAAGGAAGGAAGGAAAGGTGCTCCATCACAGGAGGTTTTCAAGATGAGATTGGACAGCCATTTGTCTGGAACAGTATAGGGTCTCCTGCTCAAACCAGGGGTTGGACTAGAAGACCTCCAAGGTCCCTTCCAACCCTGCTATTCCATGTGAATTCTTGGGGTCACACAGACCCAAAATACGGGAATGGATTGCAGCCATGCTCTTTTGGAAGGCTGCTGTGTGTCTTGAGGTCTGTTCTGAAGCACAGTAGCAGCAAAGCTGAATGCACAGAAGAAGAAGAAGAAGGAGAAAAAAGAGAGAATTCTTCGCCCCCTCAAGGTATGCTTTGGGTTAGGCCGGCCAGAAGTTTTCCAGGATGTTTATTGAGCTTCCTGGAGCTTCCTTTTGGGCTGGTGCAGTAAGCCAAGCCTCTCTCTCTTCTGTGCCTCCCAGCGTTTGGCTGAGTGCTTGCGAGATCATTTTCGCTTCCCGAGCCACACAGCCGCCCGCCTCGCCTTCTTCTTCTTCTTCTTCTTCTTGGCCACAAGAGGCAGATGAATCCATCTGGCTAACTCAGTCCAGGGAGGGGTTCTGCCCTGGAGAGGAGGATGGTCCCTGGGGTGGTGGGATGGAAGCCATTTTCAGAGTGTCTTGATCCTTCCTGGGCTGCTTCTGCCAGTTGCTAAAATCCCTTTCGCTTTTGCCTTGAGTGGAACTCAAAGGAATCAACAGGAAAGACGGAGTTTTTGTCCCAAATCTTTGTCCTCGTAGCTCAGCATTCCTTGGAAAAGTTTCCACCAACATTTACAGAATAACAAAGTTGGAAAAGGACCTTGGAGGACTTCTAGTCCAACCCACTGCTTTAGCAGGAGGCATGAAACCATCCTTTTTTAAAAATTCTTTTGGAAGTTCAGCTTACGTATATTTTAACTGCCAGTATAGAGAAGAGCAACCAGGATGATGAGGGGACTGGAGGCTCAAACATATGAAGAACAGTTGCAGGAACTGGGCCTGGCTAGTCTAGTGAAGAGAAGGACCAGGGGAGACAGGATAGTAGTCTTTCAATATTTGGGGGGCTGCCCCAGAGAGGAGGAGGGGGTCAAGCTATTTTCTAAAATACCTGAAAGCCAGACAAAGAGTAATGGATGGAAACTAAACAAGGAGAGATTCAATCTGGAAATAAGGAGAAACTCTCTGACAGTGAGAACAATCAACCAACAGAACAGTTGCCTTTGGAAGTTGTGGGAGCATCATTACTGGAGGCTTTCAAGAAGAGACTGGACCAGAAATGGTATAGGGTCCCCTGCTTGGGCAGGGGGTTGGTCCAGATGACCTACAAGGTCCCTTCCAACTCTGGTATTCGATATTCAATGGAACAGAAGTTGCCTTCAGGAGTTGTGGGAGTGTCATCACTTGAGACCTTCAAGAAGAGATTGGACTGGCATTGGTCAGAAATGGTGTAGGCTCTCCCGCTTGGGCGGGGGGTTGGACTAGATGACCTATAAGGTCCCTTCCAACTCTGATTATCTGTTATCTGAAGTTCCATCTTTTCTTGGAGGACTGAATTCCTTTCCACAAATAACGAATAGATCCAAATCTTGAACTTGAGTAGTTAGAGGAATTAGTCCTTGGAAGGCTGGAGAATAATTGGCCCCTTTTATATGAAGCCATTCTGGGCCAATGGATCTCCAATCTCTTCTTTAAAACCTCAGTTGTTGGAATGCCCACAACTTGCACTGATTCATTGTTCTCGCTGTCAGGAAATTTCTTCTATCAAAGAAAGATCCAAAATGTTCATGGGACCATTGCTCCAGCCCTTTCTGGAGAGGTCCTGAACGTTTGGCATGCCAACTATTTGCTCTACTGCTGTACTGTGACTCTGCCTTGGACCTAACAGAACAGAAAAGAATAACAGAGTTGGAAGGGACCTGGGAGGTCTTCTAGTCCAACCCCCTGCTGAAGCAAAAGATCCCATATTTACCTTCTCTGACCTGGGAGACGGTCAAGGAATTGAGCTCGGCACATGGTGATACAGAATCCTGGGGACTATATATTTCTTTTGAAAAGGGAAATGTGGCCACTCGCAGCTAGAGTGGGTGGGAGATATACCTCCATCCAGCTCTTTGAGCAATTAAACACAGCTCTGTTTATACTCAGGCCTCTGAATTCCTTTGAAATTCACGATACCTTCCAATTTGTGGTTTGAAATGTCTCATTTTCTTTCGTTCTTGGCACCAAGGACTTTTTTGGCACAGAGGTTACACTGTGGTCTTGCTTTCATAGGCTGTTCTGTTTAAAATAAAATAAAAAAAAAGGCTGCTTCTTTTGCTGATTCCTGTTCTTTAGCTACCTCTCTAGGTTGCTTGGCTGGTTGGGAACACATCCCAAGAAAGGAACTCTTTTTTAAAAAAAAAATGTCAAAGACAAAAGCCAAAGACCAAATAAGTTTGCTGGTAGACCTGATGTTTTAGTCCCTTGCATTCTTCTTCCAGTCAAGAACCTGCCAGCTTTTTGGTAGTTGACTTGTGGCCTTCTGTAACCCATATCTTGGCTGGGCTAATGGTGTATTGTGTAAACATGGCTTCTGCAAATAATGGGTTTGAAGCTGCATTTATGTTCCCGCATGCTGTTCATCAGTGGTGGGATTCAAAAAAATTTACTACTGGTTCTGTGGGCATGGCTTGGTGGGTTTAGTGGGTGTGACAGGGGAAAGGTACTGCAAAACCCCCATTTCCTCCCCACCCCACTAACCTGCTTTCCAGCTCTGTTCTCCTGGGCAGGGCAACCAAAAAAGACCCAGCCAATCAGCTGGGACTCATTGGGAGGCAAAGAATAGGGGGGGGGGTGTCAATCAGAGGTGGGATTTGCTGGTTTTCCAAACTACTAAAAATTTCCACTACCGGTTCTGTAGAACCGGTCCAAACCCGCTGAATACTACCTCTGTCGTCCATACACCCAGCCCAATGTTTCCGGCAATGACTTACCAGCATTTACCCAAAAGAGTAGATCAGTTCCTCAAGTTTACTACTGCTACTACCTCAACTTGTAACTCAAGGTAGCAACCATAACTTTAATGTCTGTCCTTCAGATGAATTTAATTGGCCTAGATTCAGCAGCCAACACCAGATCCTAATTCTTATCTTTCATGGATGTGCTGGGTCTTATAGGACCACCCATATCCTCAGAAAATAGACATGGGAGAGGACATCTCCAATGCTGAGCTGGGAAGTGTCCCCATTCCTTAGCATTCTTCAGCCAAGAAAGGCTGACATGGTGGATCTCATCCTTAGAGAGATGGGCCGGAGGTTACCAGCAAGTAGATTTTTTTCTAACTAGCCACCTATCCCCAGCCAAACACCTATTTTGGGAAGGACCAAGTCTCCTGCCATTGGCCATTCTCAAGACATGTTGTAAAAGCGTGCATTTCTTCCCCTTCCCCCTCCCTCATGAATTCAGTGTCTTGCAACCCATGAATGGAACCCACAAAGTCATGAATGGATTGACACCGATCCCACACTTTTCCCATGGAAAGGTTCTTTGGGTGGGATGAGGAGAAACCAACTCTGTGTTTCGCGTGTTGTGGAACGAAAGGAAAAGTGAATAAAACAGAGTTTTGTTTTGGTTTTTTTTTGTTTTTTTTGTTTTGATTTTCAGAGGCATTTTTTGTAAGGTCCCTTTGTCCTTGAAGGCAAAAGTTTTTCTTAACTCTGTTTCTGCCACCCTCAACTCACTTCTTTCATAGCTTTGACTAGGAACAGATGTGATCAAAGTCTTCTTTGGGGTTTCCAATACCAGAGAGCTGATGAGGCAGCTGTAAGTGAAAGTGAAACATATTGGAACAACCTAAAAAGCCATCCTGCACATTTCAATGTGAGGTTGGGAAGCTTACATTTTTACAGCCTTAAGCAAGGAAACCGTGATGGCCTAAATAGCTAATGTAAGCTGGGGAGCATTCCCAGGAATACCACAACCATATGTTCAGAAATTATTCCATGGAAAGTATGCTGTAAGCCAGGGTTTCCCAACCTTGACAACCTTAAGACCCCTGAGCTTCAACTCCCAGAATTCCAACTTTGGCTGGACAATTCTGGGGGTTGAAGTTCACAGGTGTTAAGAGTTGCCAAAGTTGGAAAACCCTGCTCTTAAGTTGAGGTCATTTTCATCGTGTGGCGTTGGGTTGACAAGAAATGGCAAGAAATTCACTCTTTGGATGAAGTTCCTCCATGCTACTTCTTCTGCTTCAATGTGTGACTTTGTAGTCCAGTGTCAGTTTGCAAGGAAGTTATAGCTCCAGGATCTTCCCTTGTGTATTTCCCTTGCAAGTGTAACTAAAACTTTTGCTATCCAAGGAGGCTACCACATCACCATAATTTTAAAGTCCCTATGCTTCAAAGCTTCTAGGGATTGACTTCTGGCCATCTTGCCTGTCACCCAACTTCAAACCCTCTGAGATAATTAAAACTTTTTCCAGCTTACCAACCAAGGAAGGCCAAAAATGTCATTCAGATGGTGTTCTACCCCAGATCATACCCCCAAATATTATCCTGATAGGGATAGGAAATAAATTAAATAATTGGAGTTCCTAACTGGTGACCAATAGCAGTTTTTATTATGGAAGTCAGAGCTATAATTTCCCTTCATTTTTCTGGAGCTTTCCTTTCTCTCTTGTTGCAGGGGATCAGTTTGAAGATCAATAATATTTTAACTCTGTTGTTAGCTTTTGATGTGCAATCTAGAGTGGAGCAATTTAACTCAAATCAAGTCCAACCAAATCTTTATTGTGGTCATAGGGTAGAGTAGCATAAAAACAATTTAAGTTCTCAAGCTTTGAAAGAAAGAGTTGGGAAGAAATTAAAGAGGGCAATTGAAACCTTTTCCTTTTCTTTCTTTAAACGTAGACACATATACATCCACACACAGTGAAATGCAGGGGATTTTTTAAAGCTGAAAAACACTGACCCTGGTATTCTTGGAAATGTGAAACTTTAGGATAATATGAAACATATGAAAATCAGAATTCAGGATTCTTTCAAAAACCTGTTGGCGATCTTTCAGCCGAATTCAGTGAATTTGGATTAAACTCTTCAATACACACCCAGATGCTTGTATTTTTCTTTAAATAGAGTTACATTCAATCCATTTAAGCCAAATGTGCATTGCCCAAGACAAGGGACGGAGATGGTTGCTGGGGCTGAATCCCTCTACATTTCTGCACGTCTTCCAAAATTCATGAGCTTCATCCAGTTGTCCAAGGAGAAAGCATTTCATGAATGTTTTCCTATATAAACACATTGTTCTTTAATTTGGGAGTAAGTTCCCTGAGGTTCAGTACAGTGTAACTCAAATGAAACATAGAGAATCACATAAGATTTGTTCCAGATTGGGACAAATCCAGACCATCTGGCTATCCATACTTGAGGTCAAGTCTGGGAGTCTACCTTCAACTGAATGGAGAGATTTACATCTACTGTGATTTTGCAGAGCTTGCTGAATTTGGGAATATCCATAGCTTTTTCCTAGATAAATGGCAACCATGATGGATGGATGAATGGAGAGATAAAGATAGATCGATAGATCAATAGATTAATAGATCAATGATAGAAGATAGAAGAAACAGCTTCTCTAGGAGTTCCCATTTTGGAAAGAAACTTGAGCATGCCCTCTTGAATACTAAGACAGGATCCTTGTCAAGTGAAGGCCAACTTGTCATCAACATCTGCTTGATTTAAATGCTCCAACTTTGTTGGCATCTTACAGAGGAAAAAATCCTCATATATTCATCATTCATGACAAGTGAAGGTGTTAGAGAGGGATGATTCACAGCAAAGATTTGTAGTAGATGTGAGGGGGAGAGGGGATGCAGACATTTGCTGTTGGTCAACATTGGATGTTGAGCTTATTTTGAAGTTCAAGAGATTTTTCAAGAATGGCACATTCTAATCCTTCAATAAGCCTTCTTCTCAAGGAGAGAAGCAACCTAGAACTTAGGAGAAATTTCCTGAAAGTGGGAACAATTAATCAGTGGAACAACTTGCCTCTAGAAGTTGTGAATGCTCCAACACTGGAAGTTTTTAAGAAGATGATGGATAACCCTTTGTCTGAAGTGGTGCAGGGTTTCCTGCCTAGGCAGGGGGTTGGACTAGAAGACCTCCAAGGTCCCTTCCAACTCTGTTATTCTATTCTAAGCCATAAGCCTTCACATAATTCTGATATACATTTCTCCAAGAAGCCTGGACATTCTGAAAAACTTCAAATGTTTATTGTTTATAACCCCTCTGCTACAGATAAAAAGTTGCATTTTTTTAAAAAACCAAAAACCTCCAGATAGAGTACCTGCTGAAGATTAGACTGAGAAGCCTAAGTAAATTCTTTCTGAAGTCAGGAGAAAGCAAAAACAAAACACAAAAAAACCCCCAAAGCAGAACAAAACTCCACATTTTTTTAGCTGCAATCCCGATGAATTTATAGCCATCCTCCTCTAATTCTTAAAGCTCTGTTGTGGTTGCTCATTTTTGTCCCAATCTGTGCTGGAGAAAATTGAGTTTAATTTGTTGCTTTTTGTTTTGCCAAGTTATTATGGGCATCTGGTGCAGCTGAAAAGGAGGAAATGACTCAGGTTTTGAACAGGGTCCTCCTCCTTCCATTAGTGTGGGTAGATCTTTGGACTTTCTGCCTCCATTCCCACAAGTTATTTATTAAGTGGTTGTGAAACGCAAGGGCAGGAGGCCACATCATTCCATCTGAAGAAAGCCATGGATCTGATACACCCTCGAGAAGATTGGATCATCGGTCTGGTTTGCCTTTCCAAGGGCTAGTAATTGTGTTTTGAAATACCTCCAAGAAGCCCTTCTTTGACCATTTTCCAAAGTTCTTCAGCACATTATTTATGTAGGACATTTACACTCTACTTTTCCTTTAAGTGGTTCCAGACAGTGTGCCTGGATCCATTCCTTACTTTCTCAAGAACTTGGTGGGAAATTGGGTATCAGAAGCATTTGTGAATATGGTGGCTTCACTCTTGCTGGGGAGAATGGATTAGGAGACTTAAAGTGATTTCCAAATGGGTCAAAAACAAGGGTAAGAACAAAGCAAGCTTCTTTAGGTGTCCTGTTCCATAGCTGAGGAAATGCTGGTCACCATAATTATTAGCCAATTATCTTTCTTCACTTAGAAGCAGTTGGGCCTCCAAAGAGGAATTGAACTTAAAGTAGAGGTGGACGGTTGACATTGGACTCCAATAGTAGAACATCTAAGTTTCTTCTTGCCACCAATCATTGAAGAGAAGCTAGGATGTCATAGCTTCACACCAGAAGATGCTTTCTCCTCCTGCTTCCAAACCCCTTGTTGAACATGCTTTTAGAGAGAGATTCTGTAGGAGATGACCAGGTTGGGCCTGAGGGACTGGTCAAATGAGATCCTTTGTGCCCACAAGAGATCTAAGTCCAGCCCACCTTGAAGATGCATGAGAAAGGAAGGATGCAAGGAAGTCCAGGCAGTTCAAATGAATATAAAGGTTTATTGCAAGCTTATGCTCTTTACAAGAATCTGAACTACTAAAGGTCAAAGCAAACAGGTGGTATGCCAGAGTCAACAGAATTCAAGGTGGGCTGGACTTAGACCTCTTGTTGACATGATGGGACTCAAAACTGATGACATATTTAATCCTTCTCTCAGGCTCAGCTTGGTCATCTCATACAAATTCATCTTGAAGATATCTATGAAGATTCTCAGTCATCCAGGTCCTGGTTGTCCCAAAGGGGCTTTTTCAAAAGGCAACGGGACTTCCTCTGTTTTGTTTTGTTTTCTGTTGAAGATGTTTTAGTTCTCATTCAAGAAGCATCTTCAGGGTAGGAGATATAGAAGCATAGCCAACCACACCAACAGACTGAAGAACAGTTTCTACCCATGGGCTGTCAGACTCCTGAAAGGAAAATAACTTCATGTCAACATAGTAGGATAGATTTGCAGGGCCAGAGTGTTGTGCAACAAGGTCACATAGTGTAATAAGATTGGGACTGGGTTGAGGACTTCTGTCCTCACTGTGAGTTGTGTTGGGTGGGTGGAGGTGCACAAGGGAGGCTCAGCCAATCTAATTGTACACATGTTCTGCACTGACAATAAAGGTAATAATAATAATAATAGTTCTGAAGATGCTTTGTGGATGAGAAGTGAAATGTCTCAAGGAGAGATTTAACCTGGAAATAAGGAGAAACTTTTTGACAGTGAGAACAATCAACCCCTGGAAGAGAAGTTGACTTCGGAAGTTGTGGGAGCTTCATCACTTGAGACTTTCAAGAAGAGTTTGGACTGCCATTTGTCAGAAATGGTGTAGGGTCTCCCGCTTGGGCAGAGGGTTGGACTAGATGACATATAAGCTCCCTTCCAACTCTGATTATCTGTTATCTGTCTTCAAGACAAAACAAAATAAAACAAAGGAAGGCCAGTTGGCTTTAAAAAAAGCCCCTTTGGGACATTCATGTTGAAGAACAGTTATCTGGAGGCAGGAGAGAAAATAATAATAATGCATTGCATGTCTCCTCCTCATGTTGGGAGCATGGCTCCTCTTTTATCAACCAGAAGAAAATAACAGTTGCCTCAGAACCCCTCAACCTATAAAAGGTTTACTGTACAGATATGGTTCATAGTGCTTATCTGCTATTACAAGAGTTGACGTGTGTCCTCCAAAGTGTTGGACTCCAAGTTCACCCAGAGCCTGTCAGCTCTGAATAGGCCTCACAGCAAGTCCGCTGGCCATGATAAACACCTTATCTCTGCTGCTGCTGGATCTGTATTTCTGCTTGTGTGCTGGTCAATGGCTTTGGAATGACTCAGCAGAGCCGAGGATGGATTCTGCAACAACTGCAGGGCTGCTGGAACTGGCTCTTTTCATGTATTGATGTGGTGCATATTGTTAAAGGGAGTTGGGGCACATATAGGTGGTAGACTTAGATGGTAAGTCTAATTAAGACTTAGGATAAAACATGGTGAAGGTGGCACCAGGTGGGGATCAGTTAGCGAGGGGTGTAGACATGTTATAAGGTTAATAGCATTTAGGAATAATGGGTTAGGCGTGGCTAAAACTAGAACTGGGTATAGGCTTGGGTGTGGTGGGGTGTGTCTCATGATAATGGTGATGAAAGGAAAGGGAGCAAACTCAAACTCAACTCTAACCTTGCCTGGCTTTAGCCTTTCTTGCCTGATTAGAGTATTTGTTGTTTGATGCTATATTGAATAAACCATTGTTGTCCTACAGAGGAGCTGGAGTTTGGATTCATTTAAAGACAAATCTTCAGTACTCAAGGACTGGCTGAGACAAAGTGCATTACAGTTCAAAGACAGTTCCCCCCCCGCCCTGCCAAATTGTCCTTGAACCCCTGCCAAATGCTTTTGCTTCATGGAAGAGAGCACTTGCATCAACACAACAGCATTGCAAATCAAGCTGGAGCGAGCCTATTGGCAGTGTCAAGACTTCCCATATGAGTTAACATGTATGTGCGAGTGTGTCAGGAGGCTCAGTTCCAGAGATCAAGGCCCGTTGGAGGTCTGTCATTCAGGAGTCCCAATGTATCATGAAGATTAGAAATAGGACTTTTCTTTCTGAATGAAAAAAAGAGAGCAAATCTCACAAAGCTAAAGTTACTCCTGAACTACAGCCTGTAGCCCAATCAGAAGAAATGAAACATCCTTTTGCTGTTCAATGCCAGGTCCTTGTGTTCAGAAATGGGACACTAAATGGCTACAAGTAAGTAGGACCAAGAGATGGTATCAGGGATACCATCGGGGATACCAAATACAGCCAATATGCATTGCAAGTATCTTTCCCCCAGAATGCTAGTCGTTAAGCGCTGTCAATATTTGCAAGATCCAATCTGGGTCGGTCACTGGGACTGGAGGTTTTGTCTTCCAAGCTTTTGGACTTGTGCTGGAGCCCATCATCCTCAGGGAACTTCTCTCTTGCCAGAAGATGTTGCCTAAGATGGGCTCCAGCACATGAGAACCTTCCTTCCTTCCTTCCTATCACCTTCTCCCCATCTCCTCCTCCACCTTTTTCTCCTTCCTTCCTTCCTCTCTATCACCTCCTCTCCATCTCCTCCTCCACCTCTTTCTCCTTCCTTCCTTCCTCTC
>BLBF01000068.1:1951541-1970645 GCA_015471245.1 Laticauda colubrina
TTGGCTTGGCTTGGCTTGGCTTGGCTTGGCTTGGCTTGGCTTGGCTTGGCTTGACTGGACAGATCTAATATAGCTACCCTCCCCAGTGGACTCTGGGCAGTTTACAAAATATAATATTAAGCAATATAACACTGAATTAAACAACAATAAAAACAAAATGAAAGCTCAAACCAAACAACCATTAAGGCAAAGCATGACAGCATCCTCAATCCCCGATATGCCAATTCCAATTTCCCAACCACCAGCAGTGAATGGGGAAGAGATTGGGGCTTGGAGGCAGAGGCATTTTAATCTTTCTTTGCAGTAGAACATCTTTGATCTGTAATTTCTTCGCATCTCCTGAGATAAGCATGGTAAGTGTAAGAAGGGCTTCTCTTTACCCTGGTTGTGATTATCTGATGCTGAGACTGGCTACATCTTTAAATGCTTTTAAAGTTTCCAACATTTTTGGAGATTCATGGAGAAGAAGCCTTCATACCATGATGGTTCTTAAATCTATCTTCTTCTATCTATCTTCTAAATAAAAGCGAATATCCCTCACGCATCATCACAAAATCTCCAGAACCGTAAAGCCTACAAATTTGAAATTTGGCACATATGTTCCTCTTGGCTTCTAGGGGCTCACTAAGAAAGGATTTTTTTGAAATCCCTTTCTTAGTATTTCTTATTCCATTTGTATTTTGTATATTAATAGTATTATTAACATGCTCTGATGCTAAGGAGTTCTACTCCCACTCCCTACCTGAAAAGAAATCTCTTCCAAATGCAAAACACAAGCAGAGGAGTTTCAGTTTTAGTTTCAGTTTCAGTTTCACAGCAGCAAGCAGCTTTACTGAAGAGCAGTTGAGCTAAGCCATGCCCAGGCTCCTTGCTGACTCCTTCTTGCTCACACAGCAAATACTCTTTCAGTTGCCAACAGCTCTCAACTCTCTCACACACTGATGGGACACTAGCCAGATGAATACCAATGGATGCTGGTAGGCAGAATTTTCCCCCCTTATTTTCCTCCCCAAAAACTAAACCTGACCACATAGTTTCATAGTGAAGCATGGGCATCGAGCTAGTTTAACAATATTTATTATATTAAAATTTTAAATTGATACTCTTCACTGTCACTACTGCTTCTTGCAAGTGTTTAGTGGGATTATTATTTCCACATAGGCTGACAAATCGTGTTGATGTCCTCAGAGATCCTCAGACCATACTTTGAGAAAGACTGATCTACAGTAATTTATCCTCACTTCTGAAATGCAGAAATACAAATATGTTCCAAGTTGGAGATGGATCTACACTGAGTTTTACTCTGCTTTCTTGAAACCAGTTCTGATGCAGTCCCTATACTTGACTGTTGTTTTTTTTTCCGTGACAGAGTATTGGCTGTGATGACTACTTGGGTTCTGATAAGGTGGTAGACAAATGTGGAATCTGTGGAGGGGACAACACAGCCTGCAGGGTCATCTCAGGAGTCTTCAAGCACAGCCTGACCAACCTTGGCTACCACAAAATAGTCGAAATTCCAGAAGGGGCCACCAAAATCAACATCACCGAGATGTCCAAGAGCAACAATTACTTAGGTAAGTAGTCCACCTCTCCCCAAAGATGTCTTCTTCTAGTTGAGTGATCTGTTGGTACTGTGGATGCCAGAATTCCCTATTCAGCCTTCAGGATTCCTGGGTGTGGTAGGTCCCAAGTGTTTTGGAAGAAACCAGATAGAGAATAATGTTTCTGAAGGAGGAGGAGGAGGAGGAGGAGCCATAAAAGCAAAAAAGAGAGTCAGCTTATGTTGGCTTGAGAAGAGTGTTCTTTGTAACATTGTTGAATGAAAGCTTCTTGGAAGATTGTTTCTTCCTAGAAAGGACGTCGGTCAAAAGAAAGCTCATGAGATCACTTATCCTCTTCCACTGGTGGAAATTGAATCATTGAGTGCTCAAAAGCAATAATAGGCTTCGTAAGGAACATTAGGTGATGTGCAAGGGGAGGTATGAGTTAATACATGAGATGAACTAGAAGTGGAGGACCTAAAAATTGATCTGTCCAATTGGTTCTCTTTGGTCATACCATCTTCTTCCTCCTCCTCCTGATCTTCCTCCCCTTCTCCTTCTCCTTCTCCTCTCCCTCCTCCTCTTCTTCCTCCTCTTCTTCCTCTTCCTCCTCCTCCCTTCCTCCTCCTCCTCCTTCTTCTTAACAAAGCATTATTTTGATATGACTTTTGTGATAATATGATTGAACTCCAAAGTTGACCTCTTTGCATCACTCTCCCTCATCGCTCTTCCACTTCTGTTTTCATCTACTTTGTCCAAAATATAGATGTGATGTCATTGCTCCCTAGACAAAAACAGGAAATATGCTTCTGATGTAAGCAAAATGCCTGGTAGTCAGCAGGACGGAGCAGCAGCTTTGGGAACCTTCAACCCTGGAAGATTGATCTGGTGCAGACAGGTCTTCAAACTACATCTACCAAACATTGGTACTAGCCAAGCTGTGAAACTCTAGGGATTGAACAAACCCTGGGAAACAGCATGTGGGTTTTCTTCCCAGGCATGCCAAGGAGTGCAATTCATTTTTAGAACAGGAATGTTGCTATTTTTCTGCCCCGTGAAAATGGCACACTACATTCAATTCAAGGCAGCTCCTAAGAAGGAACACTATATGAAATATCCCACCCTCACCTTTTTACAAGTTTTCAAACTTTTAATTCCTTCTAGTTCAGAGCTAGTTCTCAAAATCTTTAGCTAGGGAGCATTCTTCTTTTGGGCCAACTAGTAATCATCTATCTAGTTAAGGGTATGTATAGCCTTGATATAATCACAGTTGTCAATTGTCTGAAGGGATATCATGATCTGCTCTTGGTTATCCCAGAGTGTGTCAGCTTTGGAAGCCATATTTTACTTAGAAGCTTCCACACTGCCACATCTTAGTGGCTGGGAATTTGGGAGGGAGGATTTCATGGAGTGGTGGAAATTTAGACATAACAACATTCTTCCCATAAAGTCAAGGACAAGTTACCCTGCACCTGGAAAGGAGTGACTGGAGGAATGTCTCCAGTTGCGACAATGGGTGATTGGACCATGTGATGGACTGGTGGGTGCAGGGGATGGTTTTGTGAATTTCAATTGGGAAGGGAAAACCCAAAACTCTTAGATTCAGGTTTTCTCAGATGTGCCAGTTTGACTTCTTCAATCAGTTCTTGCTTGAATAAACTTTGTTTCTGAGTGCTGAATGGAATGGGGAGTTTCACTGGAATACTGACAAAGTGCAGGACATGAAATAACAGATTAAAATTCTAGGGAGGCAGAACCATTCAATAGCTGAATCATTTATGGACTATATTCATCTGCTGCATTATGTCGTGTATTTATTGCTTTGTCTTGTGGCATGTCATGTGTTGGGCAGATCTCCGATGCCATTTAAAAAGCAGAAGGAATACTGTGATTTGGGTGTTACTGTTTTTCTAAATGTAACATTAAGCTCAGTTGTTTGTCTTGCTAGGTTCAGCAGTGGATTGGATGTGTTACTTGAATCGGTTTGGGACTTTGTGGTTTGTTTGATCTCAATGCTCAACTTGGAGACTGTATTGTTAGCTTTGGTTTGGTGTGTTCAGAGACTCATCTCCACCAAAGACAGGTGATATAAGATGTGTCCTGCATGTGGTAACTTAGCCAATACATTTTGTTGTCCAAAAGCAAGTGGTTGATTATTCAGCACCTGAGACAACATCATTTCAGCTATCTGGTCAACACTTCATTCATTTGAAATAGACCATAAAACTAACACCAAGGATTGTTCTTTTTCACCCAAAATGAAATCTTTCCTCATCTGTCAAAAGGAAATAAAAATGCTTTAAAAAAAAGCTTAGATTTAGGCATCTTACTCTTTGGAGTATTTTGAATTGTTTTGGAAGAAAACATACTTCACAAAGCAAACGTGAGACACTAAGGTACAATTGGCATCAACAGATGTTATGGGACATCTTTTGTTGTTGAGTCTTAGATAGGTTTGAGATCCATAATTTTATTCATTCATTGGTCCTTACAAGATGCTGTTCTTATCAAAGAGAAGGATTGTGGAGACACGATAGCTGTCTTCTATTACTTGAGGGGCTGTCATGGAGAAGAGGAGGTTCACTTATTCTCTAAAACACCAGAGGACAGGAAAAAAAGTTAAGGGTGGAAGCTTCTTAAAGAGAGATCCAACCTGAAAATAAGGAGAAATTTCTTGACAATAAGAACAATTATTCAATGGAACAGCTTGCCTCCTGGAGTTGTGGATGCTCCATCACTGGAGGTGACAAGCATTTGACCAGAATGGTATAAGACCTCTTGACTTGAGCACGTGGTTGGTTTATACCAGGAACTCTTTATGATAGTAACTTGTCTACTTCTGGCAGTAGTTTGCTTAGTTTGCTTTTGATAACTCAAGAGCTACAAGAGAGATGAGACAACAGGAAGAATCTTTGCACTTAGGACAAATTAAAGAAAAATGCATGTTTGACCTAGGAAAATAAAAATATTGATCATAAGTTCTGATTTTCCAGTGTCATCAGTTATCTAGCTGCAACCTTTAGGAAGAACCTGTGCTGTTTGTACATGGATGCATATCTCTGTATGTGGAGGAGGGCCCATTTGCAGAATACAATTGTGGGTTGCCTCTCCCTTTGGGACCTGAGACGCCTTTCAAAAACACAACTGCTCATGACATTTGGCCGAAGATGCAAAGGGAGAGGTTTTGCATAGTTGTGCAAAACAAAAAAAAAAATGTGATGAGTTCAGAGACCCTTTTGCTGAAGTTTGTACAAGATTTCTGAGCCTGGCCTTCATCGTTGGGGCCTTGCCTTGAATAGTTCGGGGCCTCCTCCTAGATCTGGAACTCTTCAACAGCATAACAGCTTGGGAGAAAAGAGAAATGGACCCAGCTTGGCAGAAAGCATCTCACTTTATGTGCTGGATTCTGATCTGGCGAATAAATCTCCCCGCTTGAGGTTTAGCGTAGCAGGGATGACATTATTTAAAACAACATTGGTTTTGATAAAGACAGTCAGAGAGTGCAAGATAAGCGAGGGACGTGGATCGATGGCTCCGTGGAGCAGACATTGTGGTTGAAGATCTCAACGTTGCCTCGCCCAACCTCTTTGACGCTGGCTGGGGATTCGGGGTGATAAAATCCCTCACATCTGGAAGGCATAATAGTGGGAAAAGAGGCTAGACAACAGGGCTAGAGGAGGCATTACCCAGTTCCTTGAGGTAGACATTCTGCCATTCTGGTTCTCGGGTTGCATCTAAATACAGGTCCCACTGAACCAGAGACGACCACTTCTGAAGAGCAGATTGGCATTCCTCAAGGATAACATAGTCTCCTTGTTGAATTTTCAGACTAATAAGGATTCCAAGAGCCATCACCCCCAAACCCACAGCTGAAGACCCACAGCTTTCTGAGAAATGATGGACCCCTCGTGATTACCTCCATAAAGCTGCTAAAAAAATAAAAAATCAGGAAAATCCCACTGCCCCAATATACATAGATTTCTTTTTGTGAGTTCAGACCCCACCTTAGGTGTGAAAGAAAGCCAGCTGGGTGACTTTGGGCCAGTCCTTTTCTCTCTCAGCTCAACCCACTTCACAGGATTGTCGTTGTTGTGGGGAAAATCAAAGGAGAAAGGTGTGTTGGATATGTTCACTGCCTTGAGTTATATGTAAAACGCCATAAGAGTGGGATACTTTTATCAAACAAATAAATATGAGACAGTCACTGGCCCAGGGAATTCAGCTGGATTTGTGCCTGAGGAAGAACTAGAACTCCCCATCTCCTGGTTTCTAACTAAGTGCCTTTAACCACTACTTAACCAAACTGGCTCTCTTTGTAGCATACTGTACTGTAGTTTGTGCTGTAGATAAATAGAATGTCTACTTTAAAATGCAGAAATTCTGGGTTTTTTTAAAAAATACTGCTGTTGAAAGAAAAAAAAAACAAGGAAAAGAATGGTGTGAAAAGCTATTAATATTTTTGGTTGAGTCCTATTGAGGCATGAGCTAAGTTTGGTATTTGGAAGAATTATTTGCTTAGCACATGCTAAGGAGTCGGCATTAAAATGATTGTGGGAAAAAGCCCACAAATTTGATTAATGTGCAAGCAAAAGTTATTTCTGCTGTGTAAAGAATGCATTTGGAAAAAGCCTAGAGTTATATTTCTGTCTTGTGTGAGAGCCTATGTCGCATTGCGATTAACTCTTTCAGCTGACATCTGCTCAACACTTTGTCATGTTTATCCCTGTCTTCCTTCTCCATTCTGAAATATTTCCCTTGAAATGTCACCTTGAAAGAAATGATGAATAAAAGCAGAACGAAACCTTTGAACACAAATCTATAGTTACAAGGAGCAAGTAAGCCCACAAAGGAGCACATTCCAACAAAACAGTGTATTTGTCCTTGGAGGGAAGATCTTTGATTGGCTGTTTAGTTGGGAGAGCTTCAGGTTTCTTTCTTGGCCACGGTGGACCTGCTATTCACAATCCTCATACATTTTGATCAGCCAGCTCTCATGTATATGTATGTAAAGTCAGCAGGGTATTGGTTTTTTGTTGGATGTTGCATGCATGCAAAAGTTAAATAAAGGTATTTTCCAGGTATTTCAGAACCTGGAAAAGTAGAAGAGCTGGCAACTGGATATGTAGGACACCTCAAAGTCAAACAGCAGTGGAGGAAAATGGTATAGGGTTTTCTGTTTGAACAGGATGTGGGACTAAAAGGACCAGGGGAGACAGGATAGCATCTTCCAATATTTGAGGAGCTGCCACAGAGGGGAAGGGGTCAAGCTATTTTCTAAAGCACCTTTGAAGGCCAGACAAGGAATAATGGATGGAAACTGAACAAGGAGAGATTCAACCTGGAAATAAGGAGAAACTTTCTGACGGTGAGAACAATCAACCCATGGAACAGAAGTTGCCTTCAGAAGTTATGGGACCTTCATCACTGGAGGCTTTCAAGAAGAGATTGGACTGCCATCTGTCAGAAATGGTGTAGGGTCTCCTGCTTGAACCAAATGATCTACAAGGTCCCTTCCAGGTCTGTTATTCTGTTAAAACCCCCAAGGTCCCTTCCCTTTTTATTCTGAAAGGACAAAGAGATCAAATTGCCCAACAAAGGGTCATCTTCAATACTTTATCCCATCAAACTCTTTCAGTTTGGATCTGAAAGGCCAGCCTAGCTAGGTGTTGTAGATCAAAACCATTTCCCTCCATCCTCTATTTGTTTGTTGAACAAAAACTGAAATTAGAAGGCTAGTTATAAGTTTCACCAAAGTTTTGAGCAAATCTTCATCGGTTCCTTAACTGGAGAAACTTTATTGTTGAACTACGAGATTCCATTCTTGATCCCCTGGTTTGTCTGGTTTTTTTTTTGTAGCAATAAAGCTCAATTAGAGAGCCAAACCAAGCTTCATCACTTGTTCCCAGTGCTATGGAGTCCCATTGCGAGTGCAAAAATAAAAATAAAAATGACTCAAGTGCACATGATTGATGAGCAAGCTAAAGTTATTTCTGCTGGGTGAAGAATGTATTTGGGAAAAAAGAAACAGGAGTTGTATTTTGGGTTTGTGGGAGAGCATATGTAGCATCACAATTAACTCCTGCAGCCAACATGCATTTTGAGCATTGAGCCTGTGCTTTCTTGTTTTATCCCAAAATATTAGGGTGGACTGTGTTGATTTGATCCAGTAAGACTCTTAATTCATCTCAGATTTGTCTGAGATTTCTTAACTCATATCAGCTCTCTTAATCTAAATCAGATTTGGGTTATGTGGGAAACAGGGATGTTTCTAAACTGTGAACATGGATTTCTTTCTGTGCTTTTTTCCTGTAACACATAATTGGAGAACGTCTGCCAACAAACTTACAATATTGGCTTAGAGAGGTCAATTAAAGACAAAGACAATTTCCCGAGTTTCTGGGGAGAAGAACAGTTTAAAAACCCAGTTTGGGCAGTCTCAAATTTTATTCACTATTCTTCCCTTATCTCGCTTCTTCAGAAGCTGCCAACATGATTAAAAGATCAGTTTTCTGCAACTCCTTTTTGTCCCCTTGCAACCTTTAATCGCGCAGGCTATTAGTTGGTAATTTCAACCTCTCCCTGTTTCAGCCTTTGCTTCTACAAAGAACATGGCTGGTTTTGTTCTCTCAGTCTGAGAAATTCCACGCTTTATTACCAGAAAGGGCTGAAATGCTTAATAAAAGCATGCAAAAGGCCCAGCCTTTATTTGCAAAAACAATTGATCTCATTTTTATTATTAATGTGATGGAATTCAGGGCATCTTGTGCCAGGCTCAAAGCGATTGAAAACCACAATCAGGTTAAAACTCTCCCAAAGAAATCTGAACCCTACAATTAATATTGACTTGAGTCTTGACAAAATGCTAGCCTGTGTTTGTTTTGATGTCAAGATCCAGGGCTGGAAGCCATCTGTCCTGATTACTGATCAATAAATAGTGGAATGAGAGCAATGCTTCATACAGAAAGCAGCTTAGATATTGCGATGGGAGGAAGGGGATACATCAGTGAGTTTGCTGTGGGCTCTGAAGACATGGTCTTCAATTGATTGATTGATAATTGTCTGTATCATTGAGTCACTATCAGTTCTAAACCCAATAAATGATTTTCTCATTGCCCCAACCTGGTCCATTGGCTCTTTCATCCATCGTTACTGTCCATCCATCTGGCTAATGGTCATCCCTTTCTTCTCTTTCTTTCACCTTTCCCAGTATTACAGCCTTTTCTATCTTCACTTAATGTCTCTGAAGTAGGACAATTTGAGTCTGGTCATTTGGGCCTTGAGTGAGACCTGAAGATCAGCAGACCTATTTCAAACCACTGTGATCTGGCACCATGCTATGGTTCTGCTGAGAATAAGCAGACTAAATCCAGTCTCTTAAGAATATGGCAAGCTATACTCAGAATAGAGTCCAAATAATAGATCTAGAGACAGTGGAGATCCATGGAGAATGAAAACAAGTTTATGTTCCAGATGTGGGACACGGGAGAAACTTTATAGCTCTCAAAACTTTGAAGAAATTCTGAATACTGGAAGCAACATTTGTATTATTGAGGTTTTCACCAGTGGTGAGATTCAAAAAATTTTTACTACTGGTTCTGTGGGTTCTATGGCTTGGTGGGCATGACTTGGTGGCTGTGGCCAGGGAAGTACTGCAAAACCTCCATTCCCTCCCTGGCCCACTAACCTCCATTCTCCTGGGCAGGGCAACCAAAGAAGACCCAGCCGATCAGCTGGGACTCAGGAGGCAGAGAATAGAGGGGTTTGGAGGGGCCAGTCAAAGGTGGGATTGGCTGGATCTCCCAACTCCTCAAAATTTCCGCTACTGGTTCTCCAGAACCAGTCACAACCAGCTGAATACCACCTCTGGTTTTCACCAGCCAATTCCTGAACCTGAAGATTTGATATAATTCCTGTACAGGTCAGGAATAGTTAAAAAAAATTCTACCCTGAAGGAATAATAATAATAAAACCAGTTTCTCTGATTCTGCAATTTGGCAAGGGGTTAGAAGAAACTTTCTGAGGGCATCATGGATGCGCCAACTTGATTCTTAATTTGTATGCTAAGTCCCACTTTGGCTGTGTCCAGCCTTACTGTGACTCCTCACATTCTCAGTTCAAAAAAAACAACACACTGTAATCCTTCTTTTGAATTTCTTAAGCTCTTCCCTTGAATTATGTAACAAGGCAAGGCGACTGATTCGAGATTTAGAGACTTCCCCCCTCCCCTTTCAAGAAACCTTGCAGGAGAAGTAATATTGCATCCTCGGGATAAAGACTTCAATTAGTAAATCCTCCCGTTAGCTTTTTTTTTTTTTTTAAGGCTTGATTACAGTTTAAAAATAGAGCTGCATTTAATTGGATTTGACTGTTTGGCTTCACCTAAATGCAACCATTGAGTCCTGACTCGTTTCCAGTTAGCTTTTTTTTTGATGATCCCTATGGCCTCCTTCTGGTCCATGATATCTTGTAGACAACCGGAAACTTCAGCGATGTTCAGGGACAGCCTTCCCATCTGGTGTCCTCCATCTGGGTTGAACTGTGGTTCTCAGAACATCTGCAGAACCTGGAGAGAAGAAGGTATACAGGTGATACCTCCCTCTATATGTAGGTAGGAGGAGGCATCCCTGCTTTTTCTTTGAGGATGCGAGGATTGACCTACAATACAGTGATGGACAACCAGCTGTCTTCTCTTCCTCCTCCTTCTTGAGTGATGCCACCTCCATGTTTCCCATAAGACGTATCTCACCTTCTTTTCCTTCATCCTCATTCTTGGATTTTGGATAATACCTCATCCAGATTCATTTTTTCCTGGGCTGGTCCATTGTACATTTTCCAAGAAGGCCATCATTCCATTTTGGAGTTGGTTCTCTCAAACAGCTCCCAAAAGAAAGTCCCAGGTCCCAATAATGTATTGCATTCCATTCAGGGAAACAGACATTTCTCTTTGCAAATATTTTTAATGACTTTAAAACTCCAGAACATGTTTTCAAGTTGGAGAGGCATCAGCCAATTCCCTTGATCCCAGCACAGCTTGTGAATTTAGCTGGATTAAGTGACCAAATCAGAAATTACATTCATATGCTTCAATCTGCTTAGGATCCCTCCTGAAAAGATGTCCTCTTCCCTTCCATTGTTTTTATGTCAGGGTCCCTTTCCATGCGTTTTGTGATGCTCAGGAATCAGGTGTTGTCAGGAGAGGACCAAGAGTTCTTTGAAGAGGAAAGGATGGAGCTGAGTCAACAAAATAGTTCAGGGATTTCAGAGCAGATTCAAACTATCATCTTCTTCTGTAACAAATATGTAGTAAGCAATTTTTCGGATGAAAATGAGGGTCCAGACCAGAGAGTCTTTTGAAGGTAGAGATGAACTTTCATAAAATAAAATCAGGACAACTCATTCATTACAGCCTTGCTTAGCAATGGAAATTCTGATTCCCATTGTGGTCGTAAGTCAAGAATTATTTGTCTTTATTAACACCAATATTGCAGAAAGTTAAGGTGGGGGTTTACTGAATTCCTTGGCTAACTCTTTTTGGAAGAGAGTTGGCCCTATTCTAAGTAGCTAACCTGTCTCCTTCCTAATTGCAATTCTGATTCACAATTTGGAAATTCAGCCCATTTTTTCCTCCAGCATAGCAACTGCTTTTACAGGGAAAAGAGACTACGTTGTTCAACATTTCCCCTTCTCTCCAGCGTAAAAACTCATCAAAGGTTTTAATCTGAATAGTGTGAAATGGGAATTCTCCATCTTGCAGGGTTTAGCAGTTTTATCACTCAATGTCCCAGACAGACAATGGTCTACCCTTTGAATAGTTCTCATGCTGTTCAAATATCACTCCCCCCTCCCTCTTTGGCAGCTTCCCATTCATAAAGAGAATTAAAAAAAAAAAAGTCTTTCTCTCTCTCTAAAGCCCATTTCCAAACAATGCAGATACTGCATTTCTCAAGAAATCAGCTGGTTTTCCAAGCATTGGTGATGAAGTGTAAGTTTTCAGAAATGTCCTGCTGTTTTGCTCTTTGGAAAGCCAGTGTTTAAGCAACAAGAAAGAATCTGATGATAATTTAATCTGCTAAGGGACAAAGCCCTTCTCTGTGGCATTTGTTGCTCCTGCCTTGCCAAGCTTTCAACACCTTGTCTCTGTATTGCAAGCACTTCTTTTGTGCAATCCCCAAATTCTGAAAAGTGCAGATATTGGGGGGGGGGGGAACAGACCCCTATCTGTGTGTGTAAGTTGAAGAATGTTGGGGTCATGGTCAGATTGCAGCTTGGTTTTGGGTTTATGGTTTGAGTCCAAGTTAAATGTCTCCATATTCCTCAAAAATGCACAATACAACACAGGCAGTATGCAACACAATGCAGAATGCAACGGCAGTTTAAGGAATGGTGGGGTTTTTCAGTCTAAAAAATATATATATAGATAAACAAATATATTTGCCCAAATAAGCAAGAATATTTTAGCCTAAAGGCAGGAAAACAGTGCTGGGAGAGAGTGACTAACAGTGAAGGAATTATGTGCCCCTGCAGTCATTATTCTATTAATTATAGAATATTTCACTCTCATCACCTATTTTTCTGTGTGGCTCAGAGGATTTAAAACTGAGCCAGAGCAAAAGTGGGGAATTGGTTTCCTTGGCTGTCCATGGTATTTTCAGGAGTCTTGGCTCCAGGTTCAAAGTTTAAAGGCATCAATAATCTTCCTATCATGCTTTTAAACTAAATCCAATTATGGCTTCCATAGAGACTCGCGGGGAATACCATAGCTTGCACGATTATGAGATTGCACAATTCAAGATTGTTCATACAAATTATGTATCAAGATCTGCTTTTTTGGGAAACATCCTTTTGTAATTCAGATGGAATAAATTTTGTAAGCCTCATAAGTGAAGAGTAAGTTGCAGGCTGGGTGATGCAGGGAGATCTCAAAAAGAGAATTAAAGATGGGAAGTGAAAAGTATCTAGAGGTAATTTTGTTTCTGATGGAATCTGGGGATCTTCTCATTTGCTATTTCCGCCCATGAAGTCTGTCCCAAATATTTGAAGAGAACAATTTGCTGATTGCTATTGACAAGCTTAATCTGTGGTGACTACACAACCAGATGTTGATGTATGTTCTGGCTTTCAGATGCAGAATATCTCTGCAAAATTTCATTATTAACTTTTGAATTGTAGCTCCATATGCAAGCATACACCCCCAACATATCTAGCATCAATTTTAAAAGCTTGCCACTGCACTGAATATAACTGGAAATTTACTGATGATAATCCCTGCCTTGGACAATATGCTATTCCTCCTTTCCTAACAAAATTAGGAGAAACAAGAAATGCAGCTACGGGTTTTTCCTACAGATGAAAGAAGCTGTTTTCCCCATGTCAGGGATTGAAGTCTATAGAAGAGAGCTTTTGTTCTTAATCTTATCTTCCAGTGATTGGGTTTATCACCAGAAACACCCAAAGATTTATTTCAACTTTCACTAAGAAGTGATTCTGTTTAAGGGAATGTGGCCTTAGAAAGATTAATTGAGAAAAACTTTTGAGACCTTCAAGCACAAATATTTATAGTTTTACTGAGAGGTGATAAGTGTTGGACTCAAAACATTTTCCTTGTATAACTGTTGTTCCAGATAACCTTTTCCCATTATAGTTGTGCTTCTATTTTCTCTTTTTCTGATTCCTGGTTCAGCTACGATAATGATGGAAGGATCATCCATGGTCCACATATGTTGCTGTCTCAGCACCATCTGAAGTTTTGGTGCTGAAAAGGAGAAATTTCATCAATGACTCATCAAGAAATGCATGCCTTATGAGATCCATAAGCTCATATCATGATAAGAAGCTTCCTGGGGAAATATGTAAAGATGTGCAAAGTTAAGCGGAGCCATTTATAGAAGGAAAGATTTGAGATACTGGGCAAAACCATTTGCCTATCCTTATAAGCACCTTCCATCCAAGAAATAGTTGGATCTAGTCTTGTAGGACAGAAGAAGGTAGAGCTAAAAATAGTAGGAATGGTGAAGTCAGTACCATGGACAGTTCACAAGAGATGATAGTAGTATTAGGGACAACAAGCAGATACTTGAAAGGTGACTCTTCCTAAATTCAAGCATCTACTCTACCTGAAAGATTGTGGCTCACAATTGTGTTATTGTTGAATCCTCACAACCACAGAGATGGATGTTCTCCATGACCGTCTACTACTAATTTGCTCTTCCAGGTCTCCCAATGGGACACTCATCACCACTGTAACTGTCCACCTTGCTTTTAATTATTGCTTTCTTTAATTCTTTACTTTCTTTTGCTTTCATTCATAGTTTCTTCTCTTTGTTCCTACAGCACTACGGAGTCGATCAGGACGTGCCATTATCAATGGGAATTGGGCAATTGATCGACCTGGGAGATACGAAGGAGGAGGAACAATGTTTGTCTATAAACGACCCAACGAGATCTCAAGTACTGCTGGAGAATCCTTTTTAGCAGATGGCCCAACCAATGAAATCTTGGATGTCTATGTAAGAGTCAAAGATTTCAGATAATAATTTTGTTTCTTTATTGAACTAGAGAAACCATCCTTAACAATGAGAAGTTAGGAAATCATTTACTCATGGATGAAATCGTTTTCTTAGTTAATTTTTCATTTGGATATATTGAGAAGGAAGTCAAAGACCTGAGCAGGTGTGTGTGTGTGTGTGTGTGTGTTTATTCATTTATAATATAGGGTCAGACCTGTCTCAACTTGAACCTTTAATCAAGAATGATCCTTAACTCCATTTGTTAAGAAAGTTATAGTTTACTAAAGATCAAGTGAAATACAGTAGAGCAAAGTCAGGACAGAAAAGCATGGCAAATTCCTAAATGTAACTTAGTGGCAGTTCTGACTCCTAGTCTTTTGATGGGTACATTTGTTTATTTTATTTTATTTACTAAACCTATGTGCTTCTTATCTCTCGACCTGAGAAGGGGGCAGAAAAATGTGAAGATGAATAAACCTACATTTTTTTATGGAGTTAATGTCTTTAAGATCACCACCAGGGATAAGAATGTCTGTTTTGCTTAACAACCAAGTGTCCAGTCCTAACTGTGGTTGCTAAATGAGATTTACCTGTAGTTTATGTCTTTTTGTGGAGTTGGTTTCCTGATCTGGTCTACCTGGGTTTGTGCATCGGAGTCAACTCAATGAATGTGAGGCTTTTCTTCCTTTCACAGATGATTCATCAACAGCCCAATCCAGGTATACATTATGAGTACATTATTCCAGGTCCCAACACCATCAGTTCCCAGGTGCCTCTTCACAGACGGCCAGGTAACAATGCGGTGATTTCCTCAATCTGATGATTTTCACTTTGTTTTGATTGGCAGGGTCTTCTTAAATAAGGCATTTTCCCATCCTTTTCATGGCAGGAAAGGGTTTTCTTTGATGCATCCCGTAAAACTATCTTTAAAAAGAAAATATCACATTTGTCCCACTGGGCTTTGCTTTTTTTCATGGAGACATTTCACTTCTCATCCAAGAAGCTTCTTTAGTTCTGAAGCTTTTTCCAGTTGAATCAGACCTGAAGAAGCTTCTTGGATGAGAAGCAAAATGTCTTCAATGAAAAACAAAGTCCGGTTCCTTCTGAAAAAGCCTCTTTGGGACAACCATGACTTGGATGAGTGAGAACCTCCACAGACATCACACTTCTCGTTGTTGCTTTTAGGGTACCACAAACTCGATAGCTTTATCAAAAGATTATTTAGGAGGCTCATCTACCTGCTCAATCCACCAGGTTTGGTTTCTCTAGCTTTTCAAAGGTTATTTGTTTATTTCACCTACACTCCGTTAAAGAATTAAATGCTTCCGAAAGGTTCTTTCGGATATTTCCGCACAATTCTCTACATGGAAAAGAAATTTTTATCGTTATAGATAGAACAGATTTTATTCGTGGAAAATACAGAAAGGGGGGGAAATAGGATGAGGAAAAAAGCCTTTAAAAAAAAATTCTACCCAACTTCTCAGTGTATTTTCATAAAATGCGTCTTCCTCCCAATTTTTGAGTAGAATAAAGAACACATTTTTTTCTCACACCAATTCTTTCCCCCTTAATTGCCAGCTATTTAGCTGGTGTGTTTCCCATTGTTGCTTCACGCCAGAATGCTTTAACTGAATGCTCTGTGCTATTGTAAGATCAGTCAAAGAACAAACGTTCAACTTTTCAGCCTGGTGACAAATAGAATATCTAATTCTAAACAGTTCATGGCCTTTGCATCTTTCAAAACCATCCTGGTGCTTTGTGGTTCACTGCTACAAGAAACCTCTGAACTTAGCTGGTCCTCCCCCAAGTCCTGAGGAGCTTGGGGGCCGTTTGTATTCTGGCTAGCTCAGGGCTGAGAAAGAAATGTTCCTTCTTGTGATGTGATTGACCTCATGTGCCTAGGGGAGCCATTCAATGGCCAACTGGACGTGACAGAAACTGTGAATTATGAGGAGGAAGATTTGCATCAGGAGACGAGCAGTCACCCAAGACAACCAGGGATGAGTCAGCCTGCAAGATTTCCTTCCCAAGTTCCAGACAACCAAGTCCCGGTTGGCCAGCCTCCACGACGTAGCCGGGAACATAACTGGAAGCAAATTGGAACAACCGAATGCAGCGCAACTTGTGGGAAAGGTTTGTAGCGGCAAACTCACCGATCTGACCTTACAAAGACTTCCATCTGCCAAGGACTAGAAGTGGAGGAGGTGGAGAATTTAGCTCTTGATTCGTTTATTTATTCAATTTCTATAACTGCCCATCTCTGCCAAGTGATTCTGGGTGGCTTACAACTCTAGAATTCTAAAACAGTTAAAACAATGAAAACAGGCAGAAAAGACACACAAACAGCAGCCAAGATAGTTAAACAATTAATGGTGGGATCAAGAAATAGGGCCCTCAGCAGATCCTGAGCCCCAGGCTTGGATACATAGCCAAGTTTTTTAAGCCTTACAAAAAACCAACCATGTTGGAGCACCAAACAGTGTCAGATCTCCCTTTCTTAATATTTGGGATGTCTTCAGGGCCTCCCAATGCCAGCTGTCATTTCCCCTCCCAAATAGAATTCTTGATTGTCCAAGTGTGATTGGACACACAAGGAATTTGTCTTGGTGCAAATGTTCTCAGTGGACATAAAAGAAAAGATACATTCGTCAAGGGTCCAAAATCATCAGGTACCACACTAAATAATTGTTATAGGATACAATAAGCAATCAAATCATACTAGGAAACAGTCAATAAAAATCATTGGGATACAAGCAACAAGATTACGGTCATACAGTCATAAGTGGGAGGAGATGGGTGATAAGGAGTGATGAGAAGATTAACAGTAATAGTAGTGCAGACTTTGCAAATAGTTTGACAGTGTTGAGGGAATTATTTGTTTAGCAGAGTTAAACATTAAGGTGTTCAGGAAAAAAACCATCCTTGTGTCTAGTTGTTCTGGTGTGCAGGGCTCTATAGCGTCGTTTTGAGGGAAGGAGTTGAAACAGTTTTATGTCCAGCATATGAGGGGTCTATAGATATTTTCACAGCTCTCTTTTTGATTCATGCAGTATACAGGTACTCCATGGAAGGCAGGCTGGTAGTAATTGTTTTTTCTGCAGTCATCTAATTTACTGAAGGTAAAATCATCTCAGTTACTGAAGGTTGACTTCAGGAGGAAAAAATTCAAGAAATTCTCCGCTGGAAAAGTTTCCTGGTGATGTAATTCCATCTGAAGTTTAGGTCTTTCTAGAAATTTTTCTTTTTTTCAGACTTGAGGTGAAGAATTCCCTTCTTGGTCAAGGGTCCAATGCTTGAATGGAAGCCTTGCAACCTTCCTAGAAAGGAAAGGCTGAGCTACCTCTCTGTCCCCATTGGCCAAATCCAAAGCAACTGCCTGAATTGTCCACATTTTGGACCCAAGGAAGCTGCCTATTCCAAAGACTTTGGGGCAGGTTTTCCTTTCCCCAGTCATGCCCCATCCCTTGAGTTCCTCGGTTGGTCATTCTTGGGAAAGTTGGTGGCTGTGAAAATAAGATTTGCTAGCCCCTGGGATATTTTTATTGCTTTGATAGAAGCAGCATGCTGAGAGAGGAAACTATAGCAGAAGAGGAATTGTGGAGGCTGGCCAAAACTTCCATATTTTCTATCAACTCACTCTGGAGGAGAAAAATAGCCCTCGAAGCAAAATGATTGCAAATTAGCTTTTGGGAAGCAGGAAGCTTTCCTGGTTGAGTACACCACTGAATATATTGCATTTGGCTTTGGCAGAAACTTCCCTTTTCATTTCCTTTGTGAGTAAATCAGGCCTGTTTTTTTCATGGCCTGTCAAGCAGTCCTTAGGACCAACTGGGAAAGCCAATTTCTCTCCTGACTCCACCAATCCTCACTGTGAATGAAAGGACCTTGGGAAATACCTTGTGAGAGTTTGAGAGGATTGAAAATAAAACACACACACTGAATGGACAGCTTGGCTTCATTCGTTCTGCGATGCCCAGGGCCTAAGACACAAATATGTAACTTGTCAGGATTCTGACAGTTACCCCAATTAAATCATGAGACTCGAGCCAAACTTCCAAAACTTTAAAAGGATTTATTAGGAGTAAACATGTCAGGCACTGCCTGGGTGCAGCCGACTCTGAGGCATATAATTCAGTCACCCTTGACCCTGATTTTCCCCTCACCCCCTGGGTGTATCATACAGTAATTCATCTTCTCCAATGGGACACCTCCATAGCTAAAAGTCATCAGTTATGCTCTCCAGTTAGATCTTTGCATGGCAGTAACTTCAGTCACCTGGTTACTATCTTTGAAAACATTTATGGAATGCAGTTTTGGCTTTCAAGCTGCCGCACTGCTCTCCCCTCCCTTTCAGTTGGCAACTCTAAAAAGACTAGAGAAGTATTTTATGAGTTGACATAGCTGACAATAAGTGACCGAGATAAGACCTCCAAAAGCCACAGCCAGCGTGGCCTATGTGGGGAGATTCTGAGAGTTGTGGGTTCAGAAATATTCTAAGTTGGGCCTTCATATCACATGTCCAGAGTGGGATCATTTGAACCCTGGTCAAATTTGAACCTAATTAAGTAGGCCTTGCACTACTGTTCTCCCAAAGCTCATTGCATTTTGTCACTGAGCATCTTGCACAATGCTCCCAATGTTCCACGGCCCTCAAGGTTCTTCCTTGTCTTGTGAGAACTGCAACCTTGTTTTCAAAATCTACTTTGCAGTTGGCCTGGATTCAAGAGCATGTCATATTTTGACTGGGGAGATAATCCAACTTGGTCCAGATTCCTGCCCTGGAGAAATTGGCAATGTAGAGAAACTTATCTGGTTTAAATTCAGGAAGAGGGCTTGGTTCCAAGGACTGCTGTGAGAAATTATAAATTATAAATTATATAAATTATATATTTCTTTGTATACATATACATATATATGCATATGTGTGTGTGTGTGTGTGTGTGTGTGTGTGTGTGTGTGTGTATATATATATATGTTTTTTTAAGTTATCGCGGGTACTTACATGTGTGCTGTTCAGCTTCCTTCGGGTATTATCCCACGTCATTGTAGTTCTGTTA
>BLBF01000068.1:1976700-1992658 GCA_015471245.1 Laticauda colubrina
TTTGCACCAAGACAAATTCCTTGTGTGTCCAATCACACTTGGCCAATCAAGAATTCTATATTCTATCAGATATTTTTGCCCTGAAGGTCCTTTTGAAGGATCTAGGAGATGTTAGGAGATTGTTTTCAGATGAATGCCATTCCAAATACAGGTGGTCTCTATCTACAACCACAACTGAGCCCAACCTTTTTGTTGCAAAGCAAGACAGTTCATTCCTCCCCTGCCACTTTACAACCTTTCTGTCACTGTTGTTAAGTGAATCATGACAGTGTTAAGTTAGTAACATGGTTGTTAAGTGAATCTGGCTTCCCATATTGACTTTGCCTGGCAAAAGGTCCCAAAAGGGACATGGCAACTGTCATAAATACGAGCCAGTTGCCAGGCTGCTGAATTTTGATCACTTGACCACGAGGATGCTGAAAGTGTGCGAAAAACCGGTCATGTCACTTTTTTCAGTTTTGTTGTAACTTCAAACAGTCACTAAATGAATGGTTGTAATTCAAGAACTATCTGTGAAGCAGCATTTTTAAAAATAGAATATAATAGAATAACAGAGTTGGAAGGGATCTTAGAGGTCATCCAGTCCAACCCCCTACCCAAGCAGGACACCCTACACCATTTCTGACAGATGGAAGTTCATGCTCTTCTTGAAAGCCTCCAGTGATGAAAGGCAACTTCTGTTTTATGGGTTGATGGCTCTCAACTGTTAGGAAATTCCTCCTTATTTCCAAGTTAAATCTTTCCTTTTTCAGTTTCCATCCATTATTCCTTGTCTGGCCTTCAGGTGCCTTGAAAAATAACTTGACTCCCTCCTCTCTGTGGCAGCCCCTCAAATATAGGAAGACCCCTATCTGTCTCCCCTGGTCCTTCCCTTCCCTAGACCAGTCAGGCCCAGTTCCTGCAACCATTCATTGTATGTTTTAGCCTCCAGTCCCCAAATCATCCTGGCTCTTCTCTGCACTTTTTCTCGAATCTCAATGTATTTTTTACATATATACAAATAATTGATAAGATGATTTTCCTTGGCCCAAAAGACAGACTGTAAAAATTTTTCTACTTTTTAAAGAAAAACTTCTATGGCATATTTTGAGCCGAGTTCAAAGGTGCTCTTTCCACTTTTCCCTATTTCTCTGTCTCTCTGTCAGGAGGGAATCAAATTTGAAAGCAAACCTTGGCTGTGCTGCAATACCTTCATAATATTAATGATTTCCAAATGCTGGGTATTTAAAATCATGGGATTGAGGTTTTCACAGCTGTCTCCATTGGCGAGAGTGACTCTTGGATCACCTTGTGACCGATGGGATGACCCAAATGCTGTTCCAACCCTTTGCTCCTTTGCTAGAATTCCCCAGCAATTTCTGAATTAATTTCTACTTGCAGACAAAACCAATTCATTTATTTATATTGGGCAGGAAAGCAAAATGCTGAAACAAAACCGATCTAAATTGCTGGTCAATTTAGGTCTTACCCTGATCTCTGCTCTTTGTCTCTTGGCTGGCTGGTGGATTCCCAAGAATGTCCTTATTTTAATTTTAAAAGATGGGGTGAAAGAGGAGCCTAGTGCCAAAACATATTCGAATCTGAAGTCCCCCGCTGAAGCCAGTGGTGGGATTTAAATAATTTTGCCTTAATGATTTCTTCCAATAATTAGCTCACCAAACTGCTGAGAAAGTTAACAACCAGTTCTCCCAAACCGGTGTGAACCAGCTGAATCCCACCACTAGTTGAATTCCTTTGAATTATTTGGGAGCAGTATTTATAGAGTAATTATTTGGGAGCATTTCTATATTGAAATGTCAGTGGCAGCTGAATTTCAAAGCATCCAGTCAGTCAGCTGGTAGGCAGGGTGGGTTTGGTCTGTATCTTCTCATTTGGCATTTCGGCTAAAACTGGATCCGTAGATCCATAGCCATTTAAAACAGAACAAGAGGGGAATTATTGTTGGGGAACTTCACCTAAAGTGGTTTCCAGTCCTTTGTCTTTGAGAGGGCTGTGGGAGGAATGACCCTGGAAAAAGGCAGTCAATGGAAAAAACATCTTCTGCAGAAATGAAATCATCATCATCATCATCATCATCATCATCATCTAAAATAATGTGTTTCTGTTGTACCTTTTTTTTCTTTCCCTAGGACTGCACATAGAGAATATTTTTTTTCATGGTGTTCTCCCCTCCGAATGAATTCAAAACCAAAAAGTTCAAGCACCTCCATAACTGAATTTTATCATTTCATAGAACCTAGTCCTTCAATACCAGATCAGTACTCCTACTCCTACTCTTCCCCCTCCTCTTTTCCTCCTCCTTCCTTCCTCCTTTGTTTCCTTCTTTCCTCTCTTTCTTTTTTCCTCCCTCCTTCCCTCCATTTCTCTCTCTTTTTTCCTCCCTCCCTCCCTCCATTTCTTTCTTTTTTCTTTCCTTTCTCCCTTCTTTCCTCCATTTCTTCCTTCCTTCTTTCCTTTCCTTGTCCCTCCTTCCCTTCCCTTCCCCTAATGAAATTATGTGTGTGTGGCTGCGGGTGTTGTGTGCAGTTGCCAAATGCCAAAACTGGCACATGCAGCCTAGCTTGTAACGAAATGCTTACTTGGGGCTTTCTTTCCATGTGAAATATAATATAAATGTTCGTGACTGTTTAAATTCAATTATGCACACATCTTTTGGAGCATGGTTTCCCCCCCCCCCCTCAATAATCCATTCCCTGCCCCTCCCCACCTTCCTCTAAAAGAATCATATCAGAATTCCTGCCTGTCTGGGTCTGTCTTCACAAGTGATGGACAGTAGAGTGAGACAGCGAGTTAAAGAAAGGAAGGGAAGCGTGGAAAACGATGGCCTAGATATGACGTGCGCAAAGTGCTTGGAAGAATTTGCATATGATCGAAACACTTGGGAGGTTCTGGAAGCCTCAGAATATGCAAGGTGTTGCATTCATACAGGAAAAAAAACACAGGCAGATTTTTCATCACATTGTTGGGATCCCCATTTTTTACCACCCCCCCAATGGATACCCCAACAAATCTTTGCGGGTTTGTGTTTATATGAGAAAGTGAGATATAGCCATGTTTTTCTTTGCATTTCATGCCGTCTGTGGAACTCAGCTTTTTGCAAATGCCAGCTCTTTTTAATTTTCTAAAGTGTATTTCTTTTTTATCCATCGGGGGTTGATGGAAAAGGGGTTCCTTGGGGAAAAAAACCCCACTGTACCTTTTGCGCTCCCTGTTTTCTCCTGCCGGTTTTTTTTTCCCCTTCCCCAATTTTCTGGCACAAGTGGATGTGTAGGAAGAAAAAAATGTCTTGCAAACTTTTCCTAAAAGTTTTTTAATTTTCTTATAAAGTGGCATCGCCTTTCTCCAGGGCCCGAGGTAGATTTCCCATCTGGAAATCTGGCCCCTGTTGTGTGTTTTGTGCCAGAGATTTCTCTCTCCTTCCAATGCTTCGTAGTTATGATCCGCCAATGTTCTTTTTTTGTCCCAACAGTGCTCGGCAGAATGTGGTTCCGGTGTCCGAACTCGTTCCGTGGTCTGCATGACCAACCACATCAGCAGTTTGCCACTGGAAGGTTGCGGGCACAACAGACCAACGGAGAGCACCCCCTGTGACAATGGGCCTTGCCTGGGGAAGGTTGAGTGGTTTGCTGGCAGCTGGACTCAGGTACCTTTAATGCATGGATGGGATGTCTTTCTAGATCCCTCTTTAGCTGATGGGGGAGGCCACAATGGCTCAGTGGTTAAAGACACTGATCTTGATAGCCCAGGCTTGAGACCCAAGCACTGTACAAAAGGGTGAGCTCCCGTTCCTTCCCTCAGCTCCTGCCCACCTAGCAGTATGAGAGCTTGCAAATAAATATGTGTTCTGTCCAAGGCTTCCTGAGACATCAACAAACACAAATAAAATCCAAAACTCTTTTATTTTAGTTCAATGGCTGTGAATTATCGTCATTCATAGCCTTAACTGGCTAAAATTAGTCCCAGGGACATCTGCCAAAGTTCTTCAAGAGACATATGATAAGAACACACCTTATCTTACTTGAAGTGCTGCCAATGACTAAAGTCCCAATTAGTCTTTCCAAAACCAATCAGAGAACAAATTCACCACGGAGTCCAAACCAATCAGAGTAAACGACGTTGCTTCTTGCAAAGGTTTTCCTACCTTTGCACTTCCTTAAGGGAGGGGCAATCACCTCCAAGCCTTACTCCCAAGTCGCCCCCCTTTGTCTTAGTTGCTCTTGCCTTCTAGCAGCTCTGTGCAGATGCGCGCTGGGAACAGGCTCCCTGAGTCCTCTGCCTCGCTGCTGCCAGACTCCAAAGGCTCTAAAGGCAGCACCCCACTCCCAGATGGCCCTGGCCTCTGACTTAGATGCAGGACCCTCGTCTGAGTCCTCCCCAGACTCCTGGATTGGTCCCTGTTGTTCCCCACTGTCCGATTCTGCTGCCATCTCCACAGGCTGCTGGAAAACCACAACAATATGAGCCAGCAGTGTGCTGCAGCTGCCAAAAAAGCCAACACAATTCTAGGCTGCATAAACAGAGGGATAGAATCAAGATCACATGAAGTGTTAATACCACTTTATAATGCCTTGGCAAGGCCACACTTGGAATATAGCATCCAGCTTTGCTCACTAGGATGTAAAAAAGATGTTGAGACTCTGGAAAGAGTGCAGAGAAGAGCAACAAAGGCGACTAGGGAACTGGAGGCTAAAACATAAAGAACAGTTGCAGGAATTGGGTATGTCTACAGTAGTCTGGTGAAAAGAAGGACTGGGATGACATGATAATAGTCTCCCAATATTTGAGGGTCTGCCACAAAGAAGAAGGGGGAATCAAGCTATTCTCCAAAGCACCTGAGGGCATGAAGCAACGGATGGAAGCTGATCAAGGAGAGACCCAACCGAGAACTAAGGTGAAATTTCCTGATATTGGAATGGCTTCCTTCCAGAAACTGTGAGTGCTCCAACACTGGAGGTTTTTAAGAAGAGATTGGATAGCCACTTGTCTGAAATGATACAGGGTTTCCTGTCTGAGTAGGGGATCAGACTAGAAGACCTCCAAGGTCCCTTCCAACTCTGTTATTCTGTTATCAAATGTGAGTAGGTTAATTGGAACCACTTTGGTGGGAAAGTAACAGCGCTCCATGAATCTTTGGTGTATAGTCATGCTGGCCAGATGACCACAAAAAAATGTCTTCTGACAATGCTGGCTCCCTCGGCCAAAGGAGTAGAGTTGCCCCCTACAGCCGGACATGACCGAACAGGGGAAATCTTTACCTTATGTGGAACTGTTGCCAAGAGAACCAAGGCCTGTCTCAAGGTCATGATGTAAGAAAGGCCTTGCACCCCCCTCCCCCCAAGAGCAGGTGGGAAGAAGAGAGGTCAGCTTGCTTGCTCTTTCATCCGTCCTTAATGCTGGGCGGTCTCAAGAACAGCTGCAATGCAGATGTGGTAGAACCTAGCCAGGTTTTGCTGGTTGTCTTATCACAGAGAGCTGGAAGGGGCCCGTTTAAAAGGGAGTCATCTGTTGCTGATTTCTCAGCAGGGGTGTATGTGGAGAGTAGCCCCATTTCCCACTTCTCCCTCTGGTCTTACCGTTTGAAGGCACTTCAGAAGATCCTGCTGAAATGTAAGCCATGATAAGCATCACTAGGTTTCAGCAAGACTGGTGATCCTTCTGCAGGGCCAGAAATAAGATATGGCTATAAATTTAGTCTTTTCACGCTGAAAAGGTAAAGGTGGGAGCCATGAGTTCTACTCCTGCAATGTGTCTTCAGATAGTCCTTTATGACCATTTTATTCAGGGACCATTCAAGTTGCTCACACTTGGTCCTCTAGGTTCTGGACATCCTAGCATCCTGAAGTCCACAAGTCTTAAAGTTGCCAAGGTTGGAAACCCCTGTTTTTAACCAAGCACCACTACAAGATCAGAAGGAAGACCTTACCATCACAGTTGAGAATACTAGGTGGAAAGAAGAACTAGGGGTGACATGATAGCAATGTTCCAACATCTCAGGGGCTGCCCCAAAGAAGAGGAAGGAGTCAAGCTATTCTCCAAAGCACCAGAGGGCAGGACAAGAAGCAGCAGATGGAAACTAATCAAGGAGAGAATCAAGCTAAAACTAAGAAGAAATTTCCTGACAGTGAGAACAATCAATCAGTGGAACAGCTTCTCTCCAGAAATTGTAAATGCTCCAACACTGGAGGTTTTCAAGAAGAGATTGGAGGGGCATTTATCTGAAATGGTACAGGGTTTCCTGCTTAAGCAGGGGTTGGACTAGAAGACCTCCAAGGTCCTTTCCAATTCTGTTATTCTATATTCTGCTCCTTTAATCCAAAGAAGAACATAGTAGAGTATTGCGAAAGTCTTTCTCCAGCAATCTGCAACCCACTTATCTCACATTCTTCTAATCTGACCTTGAGACTCAATGCTTACTAAGATGCTGCAAATATGTGTGAAGTCAAAACAAGAGCCCTGGGATTTGAAGCCGGTAGTTTTTCACTGGGGTGTGTGTGTGCACACCTCCATGATTTATAACTTGTTATCAGGCACTTTTACAGAATTTTTGCAAACATTGCAGTTTCTCCTTATCTCCGTTAGAAAGCCAGGAGCCACCTTGTGATCAAAGAGACAGTTGACCAAATCAAGGATTGGTTCCCACTAACTCAGCTTTGATGTGTAAAATTTTTCTCATGCTTGTATTAAATTTACAGATGCCATGGTTTAGATCAGCTGCTTCAGTCCGTTGTTTTCAGGGCCTTCCAGAAGTCCTGGCTTCCAGAGGGCCTCTTGTGATGACCTGGGGCATGGCACAAAGGCAACACAGTCAGATAATCAATAAGAGTCCCTTTATTAGCGTCCAGGTGACCTTTGGCTGGAGAAAAACTTTCTCAGGAACAGCCTTTGGCTGCAGAGAATCAAGTCCAAAACATGGTCAACAAAAACTGCAACTTTTAAGTCCAATAAAGCCAAACTGAGGTAATTAGTCTGGCAGGGCAGGAGGAAGAATTCCAGGTGTGAAGGCATGGCAAAACTCACAGTTGGGAAGATGCCAAGAACATAAATAAGCAACAACAACACAGGATAAAGTCACTTTTGTACCCAGCAGCTGCCGCAGTCAGCATTCAGTTCTTATAAACTCTCTTCCCAGGTGTGGCTAATGAAGGAAATCAGGGCCCTTTCCTCCCCCCATGCCACGCAACCCATGTTGTTCCCTTCTCCGTCCTCCCTGCATGCTCTAGGATGAAGAGAGGGTGGGCCTGGTCTTCCTCTGAACCCCCTCTCCCTTGTTCTACTTCTTCCTTGCTTTGCCCAGCCAGACTTTGCCCTTCCCCAGTTTCTTCCACAGCCACAATGGAGCCACACTTCCAATCCCTGTCAGCTGTTCATCTTCCTCCTCGGACTCCAACTCCAGCAAGAGAATGACACCCCCAGGGGTTCAAGGGAGACCTCTGGACCCTTGAGAGAGTGAAAAACATCCCTCCTAGAAAAACTGGGAGTCACAAAATGGCTTTTGGCTTCCAGTGGGCCTCCAGAGCCCGGGAGAAGTTGTTTTTGCCCTCCCAGAGGCCCGGGGGAGACCTCTGGAGCCTTGGGAGGGTGAAAATGGCCTCTCCCAAGCTCTGGAGGCCCACTGGAAGCTGGAAATAGGAAGTTTCGATCGGCCACACCCAACCAGCAACTGGGCAGATTTTTGAATTCCACCCCTGGTTAGTTTGATGATGGTTCAAAGTGACACCAGCACTGAAAGAAAGTGATGTGTGACCATGTTTCACACTTATGACCATTGCGGCATCCCCGTGGACACATCATCAAAATTTGGACCCTTGGCAACTGACTCATATTTATGACGGTTGGAGTATCCCGGGGTCACCTGATTCCCTCTGGAGATCTGCTGATAAGCAAAGTCAATGGGGAAGCCAGATTCATTTAACGACTGTGGCACGAAAGGTCATAGAATGGGGCAAAACTCATTCAACAGCTGTCTGGTGGGCATTTTGGGCTCCACTATGATTGTTCAGTCAAGGATCATCTGTCATCGTTCGCCCTTTACCTCCCTGAGCCTAGAATTTGAAGATTCTCAGGATGACAATTTTACACCATGGATTTTAGAAGCTTATTCGGTTCTGATAAAAGCAGTTTCTTCCTTCTATTTTTTTCCCCTAGTAACGCTGGCGATACTCATACCTTAGACTTTGCTAAGCACCAGCAGGTCATTCCCACTTCACAAACATTTTTTTCCCTGAAAAAAATCCACAACTTTTGCACAGCCAAAAGTTTTCGTTTGGTTTAACTGCTCCCCTAAGAGTTAACTTGCTCTAAGACCCACAATTTACAATGCTGTTAACAGGAATTATGTTTGAATGCCAGACATCCATGTTGAGCTTATCTATAAATCTACCCTCTCACCCCAGGCCTCTAATTTATTTCTCCAAGGTAATAAATTCTTCAGGAATAGGCACCCTGGGAATATTTCAAAACCTACAAGACTTTAATTCTTCTTAGTTAGTTATAATCTCTTTCTCTGCAACAGATGGGCACATACTAATATCGTAGGATCGAACAGCATAGAAAATGGCACAAAGGCACTGTTCAGTGTTGTCATATTGAAAGCAGATGATTGCCCTTTCAAAGTAGTTTTATTAAAAGTGTGCAACTTAGTTCCTGGTTTATGATCGCTGGTGTCTTCATTGAAAAATAGAGGTAATTTATGAGCCCTTCCATCAGGATAAATACATGAGCCTTTCAGGCATCTGAAAAATAATGATGGCTTGAAAGCCTACTCAGATAAATCAGCTTAACTCCATCAATCATCTGAATGGTACACAATAAAAAGGGGGGGGGGAGAGAAGAAAGGGAAGAGGAACTCAAAATATTGGAGTAAGAGTTGCATCTGTGCCCAGGAAATTGGAACAGGTCAACCTTGGCAACTTTACAACTTGTGGACTTCAACTCCCAGAATTCTGGCCTGGCTGAAGAATTCTGGGAGTTGAAGTCCAAGGTTGGAGACACTCTAGGTAAAGGACAAAGCTAAACCTGATAGGAGCACATCAAGGTTTCTATGGATACAGAAGCAGGTTTGAGAAGCAAAATCTGATGCCTGCAATTACTCAAGTTTCTGTTGCGTGTGTCCACTTACCCAAAAAGAAAATCCTCATATTCTTCATGGAAACCAGTAGCTGACTGAAACTTTTTATCAAGACACATGGATCAATAACAGCAGAATTCTGGAACAGCAAAGAAGCTCAGGGACTCCAAATTGCATCCATGAGTTTTAAGAATGTTCTCCTTAGAATCCAGGAGAACTGGAGCCCAAGCAAAGGATCCGGCAAGGAAAGAATGGGTGAAATTCGAGAGCTGAAGAAACATTTCTTCATCTTAAAATCTCTGGAGAAGAGATTTTGAGCAAGGACATTCCAAATAGATGGAATTTAAAGTCTCCAGCAAGGTCAGGTCAAGTGTGTTTTATTACAGCCCTGAGGTCAGATGTAGAGAAGGTATTGAATAAGAGTATTCACTTCAACGTGTTATATCCCTCTCTCTATATTGTACAAGGCAAATTAGTTTACGATGCGTAGAAGAGAATATTTATAGCTCAGGGTTGAATTGTGGGGTCCTTGATGCTTTCTGAGCTTGGCAGTTTTCTTGCAGACATTTCATGACCCAACTAGGGAATCTCATCAATGCAGGGTGGGGGGGCGGGATTTGCTCTCTGTTGGACATGAGAATATGTCCCTCTAGCATTGATGATGTTACGTAGTTGGGTTATGAAATGTCTGCAAGAAAGCAACCAAGCTCAGAGAATAGCAAGGACCCCACAGTCATTTTCCTCCTCCTCCTCCTCCTCCACCTGCACTCCCTTCTGGCACTGATCGTGTTTCATAGTTGGGTCATCTGCAAGAAAACCACCAAATTCAAAGAGCACCAAGACCTCACAATCTATTACTCTTGGGTATTGGGTTCTTGTGCCAAACTCCTGTCGGCCTTCAACCCCAAACTGCAGTCTTAGAACATGACACCTTTACACCGAGACACAACTCTTTGCTTTTGTTGGTGAACATTTAAAAGCGATGAGTTTAGACTAAGTTATCTGTCCCCTCCATCCCTGTTAACCAGACCATACTAAAAACATTTGTTATTCTGGATTTGGATCAGTTTAGGCTGCTTTTAGAACATTTTAGGTATCACGTGTGTTGATTTTTCTGGGAACAGCCTGTACTTTTCACTGGGACAGCTGATCTATGTCTATTCAAACATGACAAAAAATATACTTGGCCCATCAAAACATATTCCCCTTTTTAAAATAAGAGTCAGTTCTTCTAGGCTACCCAAAGCGCCAAACCTTTTAGCAATCGTAGCTTACAAAGTGACCTAGAAACCGGTAAATCATTGGAGTTGTTTTCTAAAGCAGGGGTCTCCAACCTTGGCAATTTTAAGCCCCAGCCAATTCTGGGAGTTGAAGTCCTCCAGGCTTAAAGTTGCCAAGGTTGGAGACCCCTGTTCTAAAGATCATTTTCGCAAAGGGCCAGGAAGAGTGCTGTGTCTGTATACTTAACCTTTAAGGAGAGATCCTTAAAAGAAGGAGAGATCTTCAAAAGCCAAAATTAGCTTTTTCAGACCTGAAAGTCCGTGTTCCAAAACCCTGGTGGATTGCTGCTCCTTCCCAAAGATGGAAAAGGATGAGAGTTTTTTTTAGAAGCCAGCAGTCAACCTGAATCATCAAACTGCTGGAGAAGTAGCAAAAATGTTCACCTTCACCCTTTGCACCAATGCAATTTTGTGTTTTGGGGGGAAACAAAAACCACATATTTGTGTGATGGCTGCCACAAGGGAAGGGCTCCTTACCCACTTGGGTTTCTGAGGCTTGAGCTGGATCTGCCTCATTTCAACATGGTCTTTGCAAATATTTGGGTAGGAGATGCGTACAAAAGCAACACCCTCCTCTCAGCCCCTGAAAGAATGTGTTTAAAAATGTATGGAAATCAGAGAACTGCCTGGTGTTATATATGACTTTTTTTAATGCATGCTTTGATCAGAGGACTGCAACACAACATGAAGAGAAATGCATTCTGATTGGAATATTGCCCTGGAAACTAAGAGGTGCCATAATTTCCTGCTTTCCGTTGCTACTTGTAAAGGGTGCGAGGGAATTTGTGGTTCCTCGGGATCTAAGTGCATGAGTTATCTAAATGCAGGAAAACAAATTGGATGAAATTCAGAGCTTGCCTTTGGCCAACTTGCTTAGTTCTCCAAAGAAACACTTCGTAAAAACTGCAAGACTTTCCTTTTAGATATCCATCCATGCCACAATTCTATTAGTTTTTTCTTTATTATGGTACACCCAGAAGGATTTTACTCATACATATTTTTCTCATTTTTTTAAGGCCCTTCCTTCCTTCTCCCTCCCTCCTTCCTTCCTTTCTTCCTTCCTTCCCTCCTTCTCCCTCCCTCCCTCCTTCCTTCCTCTCTTCTTCCCCATCCCTCCCTTCCCTTCTTTCTTTTTTTCCTTCCCTCCCTGCCTCCCTTCCACCCTCCTTCCCCTCACTCCCTTCTCTCTCTCTCTCTCCCTTCCTTCCTTCCTTCCTTCCTTTCTCACATTAAATGAGAGGTCAAACACGCTGGCCTAGCTTAGGTTTCTATCGTGACACATGACATTTGGTGGAATCTTGCAAACCGATGCTGGTGTTCTGTGAAAAGGAGCACTTATTAAACTTGAAGTATCAAACCGCCTGTTTATTTTGTTTCTAAGCAGAATCAATTAGTCCTCCTGATTAAAGTAAGATGCTTGCAACAGATCTTGAGCAGAGACAGGCATCTTGGTGGTGGTTGCTACAAATTAAGCCGGAATGAACTCAAAAAACCAAAGCAAAGTGTTAAAATCCAAAATCAGCATTTCTTGGACTGGCCACTATTTTCCCTTGCTTTCTCGTGATTGCTATTCAAGGTACAAGAAGCTGTTTCTGTGTTGGCTTAGTTCAGCGTGTGGTTGTTTTAAAAATGAGACACAATATTCTTATGGTGATTTTCCATGTTGCACACTTATTTTAAAAGTGATTAGGTCACTTTATCAATTCAGGGAATTGCTGATATCAATATTTGATTCCTGATGGACTGGAACACCTAGGAAAAAGAAAGATATCTAAACTGGAACCGGGAAAGCATCAAAATTCCTGGATATAGAAACAAGACAAGTGGAATAAATGGATTTTGGAAAAGGCAAGAGGGAAAAATAAATATAACTCTGGACTGCTGCTTCTCCAGAAAAATATTTAACTGGGAATAAGTACATGTTCCCCTGTTCCATCAAACCTGTTTCAAGATATTATGGTATATTCTTAGATGAAACTCTAGGAACCAAGTTATTTAACTATTGTATCTCTTCCATTGGAACAGGTTACAATCGTATACATATTCTTGGTTAGGTAGGGCACCTAATTGCTGGAACTCACACAGATTGTGCAGAAATGATGTGGGATTTGATAATGGCTGGAATAAACATTGATTGTGCAGAAACGATGTGAACTTTCAATTCCTTCCCTCCCTGAAGACTGAGGACTGGCTGAAAAATCTATAGAAGGAACAGCAAATCAAACTTTGTAATCTTTTGGCTGGTCCTAAGAGGTGTGGTTAGCTTTTATGTCAGGACTTCTTGGCAAGCTTGAAGATAGGTGGATGTCAACTTCCAGAATTCCCCAGCCAGCCAAATGAATTCTGGGAGTTGGTATCCACCCATCTTCAAGCTATCAAGGTTTAGAAACCCTGTTCTACATTGTTCAAAGTTAACTGGAGATCCCAACCCAGAGTGAGCCAAGGAGAATGATTGGAGGAAATAGATATGTCTAGTCAAGTGAAAAGAAGGACTAGGTTGACAGAATAGCAGTGTTCCAATATTGGAGAAACTGCCCCCCAAAAAGAAGGGCTTAACCTATCCTCCAAATTTCTTGAAGGCAGGACAAGAAGCAATGGATGGAAAGTGTCTATGGAGATTCTCAGTCTTCCAGATAACAGCTGTCCCAAAGGTGCTTTTTTTTTTTCAAGGGGCAACTGGACTTTCTTGTTCTTTCTTTGAAGCTGTTTTGCTTCTCATCCAAGAAGCTCCTTCAGCTCTGAGAAGAAGCTCCTTGGAGGAGAAGAGAAGCTTCTTCAAGTTTGAAGTCTTGAAAAAGTACCTTTGGGACAACAGATGGAAGCTAATCAAGGAGAGAAGCAACCTAGACTAAGGAGAACTTTCCTAACACTGAAAACAATTAACAAGCGTGTTAGGAATCTGCCCACCAATATATAAACCAACAATGTATGTTTGTAGCTTTAAGACAAAATCGCTGTATTGATTTATAGTATATTCCGATTGGTTGATTAGATTGCAAATTACCAAAAGAGGGAGCTAGAGATTATAGCTTGCTCCCTCTGACATTCTGTATCTCTGACATTCTGTTGCTATCGAAGATTCTCTGCTTATACCTTGATATCTTTGTTTACTGTAAATGACAAAGGCAACTGGTAAGAAGACTTTGTAATTGGATATTCTTTGGACTGTTAAACTTATATGACCTGGACTGTGCTATTTTTTAAAGTAAATTTTAACTCAATTTAGTGTATCTGTGTGTGGCTGAATAATTATTCATAAATACTCTCATAAACGTTTCCACGTGCATATCCTTGTTACTCAAGGGTTATTCTGTACATATCATAACAAACTGGAATGACTTGCCTCCAGAAATTGTGGATGCTCCATCACTGGAGTCTTTTAAGAAGAGACTGGACAGGCACTTGTCTGAAATGGTATAGGGTCTCCTGCTCGAGTGAGGGGTTGGACTAGAAGACCTCCAAGGTTCCTTTCAACTCTGTTATTCTGTTATCCTCAAAAAAGTTAAGCTGTCCACCTTGTACATCTCTATCTCTGCCTTTTTGTCACCTGATCCAGTGTTCCATCGAATGTGGCAGTGGCTCCCAGCAGAGGGAAGTCATCTGTATTCGGAAAACAGAGAACCAGTTTGAGATGCTGAATCCCCATGAGTGTGCCTTCCTGCAACGACCGCCCAGCCAGCAGACCTGCTACCTCAAACCTTGTGGTGCCAAATGGTTCAGTACTGAATGGAGTGCTGTATGTACCTCGATACTTTTCCCACTCTATCTTTGCATTAAAATGCAGGTAGTCCTCAACATATGGCTACAATCGTTACGTGAATCTGAGCTTTTCTGCCAGGGTTGCTAAGCAAATTGCTGCCGTTGTTAAGTGAAGCATACAGTCATTAAGGGAACCTGGCTTCCCTTATTGACTTTGCTTGAGGGTAACCGAAGGGGAGCATTGCAGATCACATGACCCTGGGATGTTGCAATTGTCATAAATAAATGCTGGTTGTCAATCACCCAAATTGTGGTCAAGTGACTGTGGGGAATGCTATGACGGTCATAAGGGCGAGGACTGATCGTGGTATTTTTCAGTGTTGTAACTTCGGAAAATTGCTAAATGAATGGATATAAGTCAAGGGCCACTTGTACAATAAGTTGCTGATGCTGAAACTATTTTTGAACTTTTTGACTCGTGACTTAGCATCCGTGGTGGTGCAGTGATCAGAATGCAGTATTGCAGGCTAATTCTGCCCACTGCCAGCAGCTCGAACTTAGCAGGTTCAAGGTTGACTCAGCCTTCTGTCCTTCCAAGGTCAGTAAAATGAGGAACCAGATTGTTGGGGGCAAAAGATTGAGTCTGTAAACTGCTCAGGGAGGGTCAGAAAACATTGTGAAGCGATATATATCTCTAAGTGCTATTGCTAGTCCTCCTTTCCTTTCCTGTCCTGTCCCTTCCCTTCTCTTCCCTTCCTTCCCTTCTTCTTCCTTCCTTCCTTCCTTCCTCCCTCCCTTCCCCCCCCCCCCCAGTAATTAGAATGCAGTATTGCAGGTTAATTCTGCCAATTGCCAGCTGTTCAATCCTGACGGCTCAAAGTTGACTGAGCCTTCCATCCTTCCAAGGTTGGTAAAATGAGGACCCAGATTATTGGGGGCAAGAGGCTGATTCTGTAAACTGCTTAGAGAGAGCTGTGAAGCACCCAGAAGTGGTATATAAGGCTAAGTGCTGTTGCTAGTGCTATAAACACGTTCTTTAATGAATAATTTAAAAGTGGGAAGATTGTTTTGATGCTGCGGTCATAAAGCAAGAACATGGTCTTGTTCTGGCCTCCATTGCCTTCACTGTTTGTTTCTGCAGTCATAAATTCATCCCTTCTTTTTCACCACTCATTGGTGGAGTTGGTCCATTGTTTCTCTCTGTGCTGTCCGTCGTAGCATTTTTGCCGCATTCCTAGTCACAGCAGGAATCAAAATGCAACCAAGTAAGGTTTTGCTTAATTAAAAAAATGCACATTAAGAACATTACTCTGAGAAACACTTGAGATAGCTTGCAGAGTAAAGATAAATGCACTGATTAAGGTAAGCGCATAATAACCCACAGTATTATTTTCATCCGCAGCCTTTGGTCTTCCCAGAAACTCAGTTTGGCTCACTCTGCTGTTCTTCGCATAATCTCAAGAGGGAATCAGTCAGAGAATGAGTCAGGGTCATCCCATTAACTGCTCAGCTCAGTGGGGGTCTCTGCACATCACCTCCCGAGCTGAGGCTGAGCCTCACACAGGATTAAAAAATTTACATTCACAGCTTGAGTTCTAAAAACAAAACATGGGTTAAACCAGTTGGTTAAGGACGAACCTTCAGACTTGAAGGGACCAATGCAGATTTTAGAAGAAACAGACAGACAGACAGATGATAGGTAGGCAGGTAGATAGGTATATAAGTAGATGATAAATAGATGGATGGATGGATAGATAGATAATTGATGAGTATATGGAGATAGATGATAGATAGACATAGGTAGATAATAGTTGGATGGAATATGAAGATAGATAGTTAGGTAGTTAGGTAGATAGGTAGATAGGTAGATGATAGATGATAGATGATAGATGATAGATGATAGATGATAGAT
>BLBF01000068.1:1998130-2009371 GCA_015471245.1 Laticauda colubrina
TCTACTCTACTCTACTCTACTCTACTCTACTCTACTCTACTCTACTCCACTCCACATTCTATTCTATTCTATTCTATTCTATTCTATTCTATTCTATTCCATTCCATTCCATTCCATTCCATTCCATTCTATTCTTACTCTACTCTATTCTATTCTTCATTCCTCTATTCCATTCTAGTCTTTCTAAATTCCCTTCCATACTTCATTCCTCTGTTATTCTGTTTTATTCTATTGTATTCTAAATTCTATTCTATTCTACTCTATTCTTTAATATTTTATTCTTTAATATTCTAGGCTATTCTTCATTCTATTTCTATTCTATTCTTTAATATTCTATTCTATTTTTAATTATTTAATTACCCAGCCTGGTAATGAAACATTCGAAAACCAACCCATCAGCTCAGAGAACGAACCTCCACCCTCAAAATCATTTATTACTAGACAATTTGTTAGATAGTAATAGGCCTGAGCCGAGGAGGGTGAGGTTTGTATGTGTGTGTGTGTGTGTGTGTGTGTTCTTCTCGCTTTGTGAATGAAAGGCTGATGAAGCGAGCCAGAATGATCCTTGAAATTTGGTTTGCAATTTGCATGTTTAACAAGGTGTGACCTCCACTCTGCTGTGGGAATTAAACTCTATATCTCCTACCAAATGCTTGAAGCTCCTGGTTGTGTTTACACAAGGGTTACAATTCATTGCTGAGTGAAAATATTGAAACTCTCAGGTCTTTGTCATAAGCCTAAACTCGCTGAGAGTGTCTCCTCCTGAAGGCTAGCCTCAGAAGGATTTTGCTGAAGATAGCAATTTCAAACCAGACAATGTTGGGATTCAAATGTTTTCACGACTGGTTCTGTGGGCATGGCCTGGTGGCTTGGTGGGCATGGCAGGGGTAGGTTACTGCAAAATCCCCCTTCCCTCCCCACCCTGCTAACCTGCTTTCCAGCTCCGTTCTCCTGGGCAGGGCAACCAAAGAAGACCCAGCCGATCAGCTGGGACTCGATGGGAGGCAGAGAAGAGATGGGGTTGTTGGGGCCAGTCAGAGGTGGGAGTGGACAGTTCTCCAAACTACTCAAAACTCTCCAGAACTGGTCAGAACTGGCTGAATACCATCTCTGGAACCAGAGTTAGCTTCAAAAACTCACCCAAGCATCCTGGTTGGGCAGAAACAGGTATTAATTTGTGTAACCACTTTATCATCTGAAGAACTTAAAATTGACCCGCAGATGCATTTTATAAACAAGCTTACCACACAATAAATATTTTCATATTTAGAGCTGTGGTTAGAGCTGTGCAGTGGTTAGAATGCAGCTTTGCAGGCTAATTCTGCCGACTGCTAGCAGTTCAATCTTGACCGGCTCAAGGTTGAATCAGCCTTCCGTCCATCCGAGGTTGGTAAACAAGGACTCCAGATTGTTGGGGGTAAGAGGCTGACTTCGTAAACCACGTAGAGAGGGCTGTAAAGCACTGTGAAGTGGTGTAGAAGTCTAAATCCTATAGGTATTGCTATTTTGATGCCAGATATAAAATGTGTAGCTTTTGTGATTTTTTAAAAAACAAAATTATATCGATCTATCATGAAAACCTCCAGATCACAAAGGAAAACAGCTAATAATAGGGTAGTGGGAAGAGACACATTGGTGTATGTGCTTATGTGTATATTTGTGTGTGTGTATTGTGTTCTTTCTGCTGGCCAAAACAACAGCTAAGCTTGGCTTTTATAATGTTACAATTCGGTCCAGACGTTTAAATTTGCATGCTTGTTTTCTCCTTGGGGGGAAAAAATGTGAAGTTGTGTGTACATTGCTTTAAACATTCTCAGATCCAACAATCTGTTTCTGCTTTTTTCATGAACAAATCCATTCGAGCTTTTCTGCCATATGGTGTCACTGTTGCATATCAGCATTTTAAAAAAAAATCTCTCTGAAAGTAATCTTGATTAAAGTTTTTTAACAAGAAGGGTGGGAAAGGACTTTAAAAGGAACTGAGAAAGTTTTACAAATTCCTTTGCTAATGGCCCGTTCGCATTCTGTCTCTCTATTTCTCTCTCTGTGTCTCTCTTTCTGTCTCTCTTTCTTTCTCTTTCTCACTCTTTTTTCTTTCTCTCTTTGTCAATTTCTCTTTTTCTTTCTCTTTCTCTTTCTCTCTCTTTCTCACTCTCTCTCTCTCTCTCTCTCTCATACACACACACACTCACTCACATACACACCTACCTGCAGGAAATGTCGAAAAAAGTTAATTTGATGACCAGTATTGTGTGATCAAAGCACCACTTAATAGGTAGTATTCAACTTCCAACAGTTCATTTAGTGACTGTTCAAACTTACAAGGGCACTGAAAAAAGCAATTGATGAGCATTTTTCACACTTGTGACTGTTCTGATTCACATTCAGATGCTTAGCAAGTGTCTCATATTTATGACAGTTGAAGGCTCCCAGGGTCACAGACACGTCTCCTCCTTTCTTTTCTTCCTCTAGTTCTTCTTTTTTCCCTTTTTAACTTTTCCTGTTAGTTTGTATTCCAAGAAAGGATGTGGAAAATTGGAGGAGGACATTTTCCAGCCTGATACTTTTGAATTCAGAGACAAATGCAGAAATGGGGTGAAAGAGTTACAAACGAATATGTGCAATACCTATGGAAACGATTTATAATTTCACCCATAAGTAGTGAGTGGAAATTTTATTTTCGGCTCCCATAGCCTTCCTTAATTTTCTGAGCATTTTGGAAACATTGCCCATTAAATTTATGGCACCCACCCTTACACACTATGTCTCCTTTCTTAATGCGATTTCCCATCGTCCAGAATGCACCTTGAATTGTAATTGGAATGGAAAGATAATGTACCTGCCTAGGAAAATATGACAGGCTAATTGCTGGAGTTTTTTTTTTCTTCTTCTTCCTCTAAATGCAATCACAATAATTGGTTCATCTGGGGCCAGAGTTTGTAAGATTGTATAATTACTGTATTTTGTTACATATTAAATTAAGCAATTGCTCTGTTGTGCATTTGTAAATGCCTATCTGAATTTCTTTTTTTGCTTTTTTCAGGAAACATGAACTGTAATTTCATCGCGGTGCATTGCAACTCTAGAATAAAATACAATGAAAACAAACTTTTGGGGAGAGTCAGAAAAGTAATATTTTAAGGTCAGGAACCGACAGTCCAGAGCTTTGATGTAGCTCCAATGTTTTACTTTTGAGGAGCCACATTGTGTGAAGAAGCTGGAAGAAGAAAAGGCCTAAATTTTTTATCATGTGCAGGAAGACATTAATTAAAATAACTTGTAATTACCATGATTCCCTCCAAGTAATGGATCTAAACTTTTCTCCCTCTCTTTTAACTGAAAGATTGCAAAATGTGAGTCTCTGAATCTTTGACACTCAACAGATTTGGATGACCCCCCAAAACTCTGTCTTGGGTGGGGAGTCCTTGACTTATTGACACCAATTGAGCCCCAAATTTCTGTTGCTGGGTGAGACAGTTGTTAAGTGAATTCCATCCCATTTTATAACCTTTCTTGGCATAGTTGTACAGCGAATCCGGCTTCCCCGTTGACTTTGCTGATCTGAAGTTTGCAAAAGTGACCTCGGAGCACTGCAACCGTCATAAATGTGAGTCAATGGCGAGCTTCTGTATTTTGATCACGTGACCAGAGGGAACGCTTCAATGGTTGTAAGTGTGAAAACCTGGTCATAAGACTCTTTTTTCAGTGCTGTTGCAACTAAATGAACTATTATAAGTAGGTTTTTGGAAGGGATCTATTTTCTTCCTGCTACAGGAAATCTCGTAGAGGTGAGCATGTGGCCAGAAATAGGTTGACTGAAGTTCTTGGTGCCCCATTTGTTCCTCTCCAAACTCAGTTTGGAAGATTCCATCCAATTCTCTGCTTTTTCTTTTTTCTTTTATCTTCTGCCTTTAGACTAATGTTTTAGTCTGCCTTTAGACAATTGCACAGTGGCAGATAGGAAAGCACTCCAGAGGGTTAATGTCATTGCCCAGAAGATCACTGGGTTGCCCTCTCCCCTCTTTGGAAGAGCTTTAGAGCTCCCGCTGCCTTAAGAAAGTTCAAAGCATCCTCAAAGATCCGTCTCATCCTGGGAACCCTTTTTTTTTTTGAACTATTACCATCTGGCAGATGGTGCAGGGTAATAAAAACAAGGACAAACAAGCTGAAAAACAGCTTCTATCCCAGGGCAGGAGCTCTGTTGAATTCTGCTGAAGGGTGCAGTGTTGGTGCTGTGTCAGGGGTTTTCAATTCAATGTGTGGAGGGGGAAGGATGTGTGTGTTTATTTTCGTGGTCATGATGTGCACTGAAGATGGTGTTTGATTTTGTTGCACAAGGTGCAGTGTCAATAAATGAAACTAATGTTGGTTCATTAGAGGCCCATTCAAGAAACCATTCAGTGCAGAGGTGGTATTCAGCCAGTTTTGACCAGTTCTGGAGAAAATTCAGTAGCGGAAATTTTCAGTAGTTCAGAGAACTGGCCAATCCCACGCCGACTGGCCCCACCAACCTCATCTATTCTCTGCCTTCCAATGAGTCCCAGCTGATCGGCTGGGTCTCCTTTGGTTGCTCTGCCCAGGAGAATGGAGCTGGAAGGCAGGTTAGTGGGGTGGGGAGGGAAGGGAAGGGGGATTTTGCAGTATATCCTTCCCCTGCCACACCCACCAAGCCACCTCATTCCCACAGAACTGGTAGTAAGAAAATTTGAATCCCACCATCGACGCAGCATTCTTTTAAATTTAAAAAGAGAACAACTCTTACTTATTGTGCACCAACTAAACCTAATGTTGACTCCACAGAGAAGAAACACAGAACAGAACAGACAAACAGCCACATTTTAGGCAACAGGCTAAACATCAATAAAACAATTTTAGCCAACAGGCTAAACATCAATAAAACAATTTTCATATATTGGAATGGAGATCTGGGAAAGAGCAGCAACTTTTTTTCCTTGTTCTTTAGAGAAAAATTGGGGTGGGGTTTCAGTATAAAACTGTCATCGGTCATTGTAAGAATTCACTTTACAAACTTTTCAGTCGAATGGGACAGCCTTGCTCTGAGCCTGAATGGCATTTATCAATGCATTGTATGAATGATGGAAAGGGGGGAAATTGAGAATAACCCTAACTCAGTACAGAAGCCTGATGATGGCAGACCGGATTGAGTAAAATTCATGCATGAGTGCGTGTGCCTTCAATGCATGCTCCCCAGGGAGTAGAAAGTGCCACAATCAAATTTGCTGCAATCAGAATGTCAGTCACTTTGGAGGGCTTTGAAAATAGGAAACCACAGAGGAAGAAAGAGCTGGAAGTAGTTGCTCATCGCATTAGCTTTGTACCTCCTCCAAAAATCATGGATGGGCTCTTGGAAATGAGGGAAGGAAGCAGGAAAGGGTCCATATTATTGGTCCATTTCCTTGATATATTTGATTAGCTACCAGGAGGGTCTTTTTAAAGATCTTCTGAACATGAACTCTACCTCCATTTATTGTGGTCTTGTTTCTCATTTTCATTGCTTGACTTTGGTTTCACCTTCATTTGGAAGCTGGATCACCGAACTCTTTTCCCATCTTCAATGTTATTCTCTCTCTCTCTCTCTCTCTCTCTCTCTCTCTCTCTCTCTCTCTCTCTCTCTCTCTCTCTCTCTCTCTCTCTCTCTCTCTCTCATTTCTCTCTGTGTGTCTCTCTTGTTTTCTGTCTGTCTGTGTCTTTCTCTTTCTGTCTTTCTCTCCCTCTCTCTCTCCCCCTCCCTTCCTCCCTCCCTCCCTCTTTCTCCCTCTCATTTCTTTCTCTGTTTTCTCTCTGACTTTCTCTCTGTGTCTGTCTCTCTCTCTCTCTCTCTCCCCCCCCCCCTTAAAAGTCCAGTCCTCTAATAAAATTGAGTGAAAGCCCTTGAAACTCCATGCCATTGTGGCTGTGTTCCTATAACTCGCTTATCAGATGAATAATTAATCCTTTTTCTGGATTCTCAACATTAGAATGAAACATTAATGACCCCAATGAAATAAAACATATAACCCCAATTAAATAAGTTTACTGCTACCAGATTTGGAAATTGGGTGAACTGAGCCATTAGGATTTTTCACTAACCTGGTTTAATGGGTATGAGTGTTGAAGGAATCCCAACATTTTTTTCATTCTCCCTGTGCCACCCCCACCCTTTTTTTTTTTGCTGAAATAAGGAAACTCTTTTCTCTCTGAGCTGCTTCTTCTCTCATCTTAATTCTTCAATGCATTGTAATTCCTACCAGAATTAAACAAGATTTTCCAAACTAACCATAAAAGAAGAAGGAGCTCGCAAAGAAAAGCGGGTCTGTTTGAAACCTGGCGCTTTCATAGTCTGCAATTGAGACAGACCAGGCAAAGTGGCAAGGGGAAAGACGTTGCTAAAATTGTCTGAAAGCAAGGTCACCATTTAAATGGAGGATGTGTTGCAGTTTTATTGTTATTTCACTTAGGTTTTAATTAGTTTGTGGCGAGAGGCAGTCAGCAGAGTTCAGGCAAACACATTATCCTCCATTTGCCTGTAAGAAATGTCCTCAAATTTCTACATTCCTTAATTATTGCATCCTCGGTTTAATTACTGTCAGGAATGAGAGGCACAGTCAATTCGGAGAGAAGGTGGTGGAACCCATTAGATCAAGTCAATGTTTTCATTAGTGAAGTAACTTGGAGGAATCCCTCTCCAGCTTAATTGAAGTTTGGGATATCAGTAAAAGTCAGTGCCTTGTATAATAGGAGTCTCCAAGGAAGGCAAGGGGTGCATGAAATGCCACACTCATCGCAATGCCATTGCGAAAATAACACACGTTGTATAATTCATAAGTGGTTTTATATGCCTGTGTGGATTTCTCCTATGGATCTCATATTTTATGAATTGAATGTAGACTCACAGAGCCTAAGTTATATTATGGTGTCCCAGATTTGATGAACATCTCAGTAAATCTTGTGCCAATGTTTCCTAGGAAAGCTTCACTGCAACTAGCTAGATTTGAGAGCCATAATCTTGCCTGATTAGCTGCTATAACTTTAGATAGAAGATAATGTGTGTAGCTCAGGGTCAAACTGCAGGATCCTCATGGTGCTTTCTGGTTTTCTTGCAGACATTTCAGGACCCAGCTTAATAACCTCTTCAGAGCTGGAAAGGAGCGAGGTTTGTGGAGAGGAGGAGGAAGAGGATGACGACTGTGGAGTCCTTGATGCTCTCTTAGCTTGGTGGTTTTCTTGCAAACATTTCATGACCCAACTAGATCATACCATCAGTGCTAGAAGGGGTGTGCATTTTTATATATTAGTGGCTTGCCTTATCAGTTGGGTTGGAGTATACTTATGGGTTCCTTGAATAAGCTGTTGTTTACTGTTAGTTTGTTTGTCTGCATTGGTAGTTGCTTGATTGCGTCATTGTTCACTTGATTGCTGGTCTAGTGTTAATCTGCTCCTATGGGTATTGCTTAATATACTTTCTCAAATTCTTGTCCATGTCTCCCTTGGAATGTTTATTGTGATATCCAATTGAAGATTCTTTTTCTACTGAGTCAGTTTTCATGGGAGTATAAGTCAATCAGATGGCCCAAAGTAACAAAAATCAGAGCCATGTAGGGCTGAGCCCAACCGGAACCAAGATTTGTAGCTGACCATGATGCCTGGCCAATTCCACGGAGAAGATCATTTCCAGAGGCTACAGTTGGCTTAGTTCATTCCAGCCATGAACAGAGGTTTTGGAGCCACTTAAAGATCAACAAATTGCTTGGAGCATACAATACTTCATCACTCCATTTGTCAGATTGTCCTGTAGTGTGCTGTTTCCACCCGCAGAAAACCACCCACCAGTGATTTGGAATCATGTTCCAGAAATAGCTTGTCTCCCAGTCATTAAATAGAGGAAACTACAACCTGTTTTCCCACCAGCCACCTCATTAGCCAGACAGCTTTAAAAAAAACCTTGCAGAGTTGCCCATTCTGGGACTCTGAATCATAGGAAGCCATACCTGTGTTACTTAGTCTTTAAAGTAGATATTCCAGAAGACCTGTAGGTCCCCAGGTTTAGCATGAGAATGAAGGAATGCATTTTGACTATGATAAAGTTTAGCTAAGTTGATTCTCCTTCCAGGACTTAATGTTAGTATTGTGGAGTCTTTGTGTTCTCTGAGCTTGGTTGTTTTCTTGCAGATTTATGACCCAACTAGGGAACATCATCAAAGCTAGAAGGAGGGAAGAAGAGGAGGAGGACTGTGAGATCATTGATGGTGATCTGAACTTGGTTTTTCCTTGTAGTTGTTTATGGTCCAATGTGGTAACATAATCAATGCTAGAAGGGGATGGGGTTTGTGGAGCAGAGGAGAAGGAGGAAGAAGAGACAGAAGATTTTAGTGTCCTTGGTGGTCTCTGAGCTTGGTTGTTTTCTTGAAGAAGAAAAAAAATAATTCACATTTGGCTTGTCAAAGTTTCTTTTGAAGATCTACAGTTTTCTTTTCATTCTCCTGTGACCTCTTTGCAAACTATCCTTCTCACCATGCCTAGACAATGTGTTTTGAGAGGGCCCTCGAGAACATTGGAGAAGTTTCTGGAAAGTACAACAGGAAAGGCAACCAGTCCATCAGAGCTCTTAAAAATGATGGATATGTAATTTGATTTCACAGTGCCTGCATAGCTAGAAGCAGCCACCTTATCTATTCGCTGTGCTATCCTTCACCCACGGAGCCACATAACAGTCTGGAGATCTTAATAGAAGCTTAATTGACTGTAACTTGGAGATTGTTGTCCCATCAGTCTTCAACTCTGGGCCCATTTCCCCAGGCGACGAATGGGGACAAATGACTAGAAGTCTTAGCTGAGACAACAAAGGAAGACACCGTTGGAAGCAAGCTGAGAGAATCCCCAGATTTTCTTCCTCCCTGCTCCATGAAATTGTCTGTTTAATGGCAGCCAAATGTTCCGTGTTTTTGGAAGGTTGTCCCACCGATGGGAAGAACACTGATAAATGACAGGCCAGCTTTTTCCCAGCACAACAGAAAGTGTATCACACAGAGATATGAAAGGACCTACTACACCAAATTAATGAGCAGGCCTGGAGGAACTGCTTACCTGCTTAAGCTCAACTTTCTCAGATAGAGAAGGTAAATTATTTGATCTTGTTTTTCAAAGAGAAACTGTGATTCCACTCTTTGGTAAGGAAAGAAACTTCTACAAGGCTTGTATGAGGAATGTCTACTCGTGTGATGTTCTTATTATTCACTGGGGTACCAGGCCCAAGGACTCCTGGGTAAAATATGGTTGTCCCCATTAGCTGACACCATATGGAACACTATATCTGCAAGGAAACTTTTGTCTTACTCCTCAATGGCATCACTCCATCACATCTGTGATGAGATACAAGACAAAAACAGTCAAAGAAAACAGGTGAAGCCCCTTTTATTCCTTCACTTTGTTTCCAAGCTCCGAATATTCTTGATGGATGACAAAAAACTCCCACACAAACAGTTACAAGAAGAAGGAAAAAAAATCAACACAAATCGGGCAAGATAAGGGCTGGAGGACATCCACCGATAACACACACTGGGAAGGATGCTAAACTCAGAGAGGAACCATAAACTAGAGATATTTCCATGCTTTGTTTCCAGCATTCACCTGTATGCATGTCTGTCCTCTTATTCAGTTGTCACAGCTGCAGCCCATGAAGAGGATCAAGGCCCTCTCCTCCCCAGTAGACCACGTTTCTCCCTTATCCTCTCCTCCCTGCATGCCCTAGCATGGAGAGGGGATGAGCCTGGGTCCTCCTCTGACTGCCCAGCTGGCCTCTGCCCTTCCCCAGCCTCCTCCACCACCTCTGGAGCCACACTTCCACTCCCTGTCGGCTGTTCCTCCTCTGCCTCAGAGTCCGTCTCCAGCAGGGGCATGACAACATCTGAGGCCTCTAACAATCTTAAGAGGATAATCAGTAGACCTCAACTAACAAACACAATTAGAGCTGGAACTTCCATTGCTCAGTGATGCAGTCATGAAGTTTGTCATCACTTCACTGTGTCTGATTCTATAACCTTTTATTTGCCACGGCCGTTAAGTTAATCCCACAATCATGATTGACTGAGAGACAGACAGAAATCTAACAGAAAAAGAAAATGGCGGTCATTGTGTTGCTAAGCAATGGACTTTGTCATCTGGGTGAGAAAAATTGCACAGGGTAGAAATATCATTTTTTTTCTCCTCTATTTCAATTTCCAGAAAAATTGCCTTATTATTTTATCACTTCAGCCAATATTACCCTTCAAGGACTTTGAAGAGAAATAGGTCTTGTGAGGGGAGGCCATTCCTTCATCGTTCTCTTAAGCCAAGCTAGAACAACGAATGTGTCTTCCTGGTCTACTTAAATTTCTGGTTAACCGGAATTAGGAGACTACTAATGAAGGATCAGGCTCTTAATGCTCATTGCTGAAAGAGCCATTGGCAAAGCAACGGGAAGGCTTTAAGATCTTTTCCCGCTTCAATCAACACACAGGGATTGTTAAAGGTAACAAATAGCCAAGTCCTTTAATGCAAAGGAAAAAAAATATTTTTTTAAGAAGAACATTGAAAAGCAAAGAAGAAACCCCATCAATAAAGTCTTCACAATGCTTTAATTAGACTTTCCTTTGAGATGTGCGGGGAAAAGTTGGGGGTGCTACCTAGAGGTCAGCCAGCTGCTCCTTAAATTGGGTTTAGAAAGAAAGAAAAGCTGGATTTATACATATTAGCCACAAATAAGCAAGCTGGAATAAGAAAATTGGAATAACAACAGCCGGATTTATACACATTAGCTACAAATAAACAAGACATCAATGGCTTCTCAGTTGACTGAATCCAATCAGAGTTGATGCTTTTCTGAAAATTTGGTCCGTAGAAGCTCTGGATTTTTTATAAATACTTTTTGGAGATCCCACTTTAGAGGAAGATGTTATATGAAGTTGCTCATCTCCTCTTTGGGGTTTACTAAAACCTGTTTCAAGATTAACCTTGCCATCTGGGTCCTTTGCAAAGAGCTAGATGTTCAACACAACAAAGGGTGAACATCTGTTGTGGCACCAACCTGTTGTGGTTCGAGTTTCCCAGAGGGTTTCTTCTTCTTCTTCTTCTTCTTCTTCTTCTTCTTCTTCTTCTTCTTCTTCTTCTTCTTCTTCTTCTTCTTCTTCTTCTTCTTCTTCTTCTTCTTCTTCTTCTTCTTCTTCTTCTTCTTCTTCTTCTTCTTCTTCTTCTTCTTCTTCTTCT
>BLBF01000068.1:2009771-2056013 GCA_015471245.1 Laticauda colubrina
TCCTGCTCCTCCTCCTCCTCCTCCTCCTCCTCCTTTTTATTTCTAGGAAAAGAGAAAGGAGGAAGACAAACATTGCAGAACAATCAGTGGTATTGTTAGTCTTTATTGTTGAGAGACAAAAGGGAGAAATGGGACCACAGATGGTTTAGAAAACCATCTCGCCCCACAATGACTTCCTGAGCAAAAGACAAAAGAAGACAGATTTTGGCTAATAAGGATTGGGGCTTTGTAGTCTTCGTTCCTTTAGATGTCACTTCCTGAATAATGAGCCCAGGGATTGGGGGGGGGGCGCGGGGTGGAGAAATAATACAGCCGTCAATCAGAAATGCCTGGAAACTCTGTGGTTCTTTTCAGTTTTGAAATCTTGATTGCAAGTTTCATGTTTTTATGTCTGAAGAAAGCCAGTTGAAAGGATTAAATGAGAGGGCTCTCAGAAATTGGAGGAAACCAGGCAGGGGGAAAAAGGAGGATAATTTTGCAGTGTTTGTGAATCAACCTGGGCTTCTACGTCAGCTGTCCACTGGGAGCCTTGTCATCAGGAAAGGTATCTACTTGGCCAACGGTGGCCTTGAGTCCAGATAGTCCTTGACTAACAATTGGCTTCTTAACAGATAATCAAAGTTGGAAGGGACCTTGTAGTCCCTTATAGTCACCATCTAGTCCAACCCCCTGCTCAAGCAGGAGACCCTACACCATTTCTGACAGATAGGAGTCCAGTCTTTTTTTGAAACCTCCAGCGATGAAGCTCCCACAACTTCTGAAGGCAACTTCTGTTCCACGGGTTGATGGTTCTCAATGTCAGAAAATTCCTCCTTATTTCCAGGTTGAATCTCTCCTTGATCAGTTTCCCATCCATTATTCCTTGTCTGGCCTTTGGGTGCTTTGGAAAATACCTTGACCCCCTTCCTTCTCTCTGGGGCAGCCCCTCCAATATTGGAAGACTGCTCTCCTGTCTCCCCTGGTCCTTCTCTTCCCTAGACTAGCCAAGCCCGGTTCCTGCAACCATTCATCATATGTTTTAGCCTCCACTCCCCTGGATGACAATTGGGACCGGAATTTCCTTTGTCAAGCAAAGCCATTGTTAAGTGAGTCATGCTCAATTTTATGACCTTCAGGCCCTGGTGGCAAAGTGAGTCACTGCAATTTTTAGGCGAATCCCACGGTCTGTCAACTCATAACACATTTCTATGGCTGTTTTATAGTTGTCAACAGAAAGGGTGGGGGGGAGGGAAAGGGGTTTGAAAGAGAAGTGCGGCAGCTTGGAAATCAAAAGTGCATTCCATGCGTAGTTTCCCAGAGATTGTAACTAGGTGACTGAAGTTTCTGCCGTGCAAAAATCTAACTGGAGAAAAATGTCTGGAATCCTGACACGGTCATTAAGTGAATCAGGTTTCACTTGTTGGAAGCTGACTTGGAGAAGCTGCAAAGGGGGAACCACATGACTCTGAGATGCTGCAACCATCTGTTGGCAGATCTCTGAATTTTGATCACGTGACTGTGGGGATGAGACTAGTGACAAGTTGTAAGTGCGAGGACTGCCATTTTGGAACTGCTCTCATGACTTTAAACTATGTTTCTTCTTTTCTCATCTGGGGAAATGTAATATTCTGCCTTTTTAAAAAATATTTCTCAAAATATGTCATTCTTCTGGAAAGGGGTGGGTGCTAACTTTTTACAAGACGGACAATGCGTTGTGTGTGGTTTTTTTTTCCTATCGGGGCAAACTGATCTACCCAACAATGCATTCTGGTTCTGCATTCTGTGCAAAACAGCTCCATTTCTGCAACCTTGTGGGACCCAATTTCCCATCGACCTTGCTCAATAGATTTTTCTTAAGCATTGATATGAAAATATCCCGGAAGGCAAAGTCAATCTGCTGCACTTCCCCACAAAAATAAATAAATAAATAAAAATACACAGGGAGGGATTTAAAACAGCTTTGAGCCCATCTTTTAATTTCTGCCTTTGCTGCTGTTTCTGTGGCTTTGCTGGTCTTCCCTTTCCCAGCCTGCTCTAAAATCAGGAATATTTGCCATCGGTGGAGAGGGAGGGGGGCTGTCCTAGAGCAGGGCAGATCAAAATCCCAGAGAGTCGGGAGGCCGTTCTCTTACAATGACTTGGCACCGTTTTCCAGCTGGCGTCAAAGCAAGACATTTAATGGTGACACTGCTTGAAATTTGCAACTCGGTGCAAAAAGAAAAAAAAAAAATCTGTTTGGAGGGAAATGAGCCAGGTTTATGAGTCAGCAAATAGCCAAGGAGGTTGTTTACCCTTCTGGGTTGCATTTTCTCGATTCCCTTCAGTATGACTGGACTTACTGGTTTGTTTGTTTGTTTGTTTGTTTGTTTGTTTGCTTTTTGCAAACTGGCTCAGATGCATGCATTATGTTTTCTTTTTTAAAATGTATTTTGTCTCTTAACTTAAGGGCAAGGTAGCCCTTGTCTTATGACCACAGTTGAGCCCAAAATCTACATTGCTAAATGAGAAATTTGGAGATGCTGTCCTGCACTCCGAAACAGGACCAGTGGAAGACTCTGAGAAGCAAGAATGGACGACAAGGAAGGTTGTGGGAAATGACTGTCTGATGATAGCTGTATGGGTAGTCCTTGACTTATGACCACAAATGAGCCCAACATTTTTGTGGCGAAGTGAGACATTTGTTAAGTGGGCTTTGCCCCATTTTATGACTTTTTCTGATGACCCAAAGGGGCATGGCACAAAGGCAACACAGTCACATAAGTAAGAAAAGTCCCTTTAATACCTCCAACTTTGCCTCCAATATCCAGGTTACCTTCAGCTGGAGAAAAAAAACCTCCTAAGAACAACTTTTAAAGGGAGGAAATTCAGTCCAAAAACAAAGTACATACAAAGTGTAACTAAAAATCAACACAAAACACGCTGCAGTAATTAACTGGACAGGGCAGGAGATGGAATTATAGACTTCAAAGGTCAGCAAAACACACAGTTGCCAGATGCCAGGAACCCAGATAAGCCTTGATGATACCAGATAATTTACAATTTGCTTCCAACAACTTGCTATGCGCAGCTTCTGTTTTTAAACACTTTCTTCCCAGCTGCAGCTAATGAAGGGAATCAGGGCCCTTTCCTCCCCAGTAAGCCATGCAACTCATGTTGCTCCCTTCTCCGTTCCTCCCTGCGTGCCCTAGGATGAAGAGGGGGTGGGCCTGGTTCTTCCTCCGAACTCTCCCTTTCTCTACCTCTTCCCTGCTCTGCCCAGCAGACTTTGCCCTTCCCCAGTTTCTTCCACAGCCCACGGAGCCACACTCCCACTCCCTGTCAGTTGCTCGGCTTCCTCCTCCAAGTCAGATTCCAACAGGGGCATGACACTTTTCTTACTGCATGTTTTTAAGTGAATCACTGCAGTTGCTAAGCTAGTCACATGGTTGTTAAGTGAAGCTGGTTTCCCCATTGACTTTGCTTGTCAGAGAGTTGCAGAAGGGGATCAATAACCCCAGGACACTGCAACCGTCATAACCACATGCCAGTTTCCAAGCCTCTGAATTTTGATCACGTGACCATGGGAATGCTGCAACAGTCATAGGTGTGAAAAATGGTCTTTTTTCAGTGCCGTTGTAACTTCAAACAGTCATTAAGTGAACTGCCGTAAGTCAAGAACTACCTTCAGTGTGTCTCACTTGAGCAGCACGGGATGGACTAGAGGACCTCCAAGGTCCCTTCCAGTGGTATTCTCTGCATTAATATTTACTTACTGCTGCTGCGTATAACCGTTTTTCTCGGAATGCAAACGTGCAAACTTAATAACTATTCTGAATGCATTTTTAACTCATTTCCCAGTGTGTTTGGATATAGCTTTTGAGTGGAGAAGGACACTGAAACCCATGATAATTGCAATGCTCTTTGCTTTAATTTATTTGAAGTTGCTCAAGGTGTATTAGATAGCACTATCAAGGCATATTAGACAGCTCTAACACTTCGGGAGGGCTTGGCTTGGTTGGATCAAGTTGAAATCCTTGAAATCCGCTGAACTAAGAGAATAGTAATTGCAAAAGGATATGCTGAATTAGCCTTGTATGAAACTGGATTGCTGGCTGAGGTTATTTCCTAGTTGTATTTCCTCCTCATCTTCTTCCTGAGAGTGTCTAGAATCTTAACCTCACCTTAGCAGTAAATACGTCTAACATAATAATCTCAATAAGGTGCAACTGGGATATCCATTAAATAGAACTGGTCAATTTTGCTTTCTTCTTCTGTGTCCAAGTTCCATCCCATTGACGAACATACCAGCAACTTTGGGCTATTTCTCACCAAGGAAAGGACCAAACAACATTCTCATCTCTTGGATGGATGTTGGTTGATAGATGATGGATGATGGACAGATGGATTTACAGATAATCAGAGTTGGAAGGGACCTTGTAGGTCATCTGGTCCAACCCCCCGCCCAAGCGGGAGACCCTACACCATTTCTGACAAATGGCAGTCCAAACTCTTCTTGAAAGTCTCAAGTGATGAAGCTCCCACAACTTCCAAGGGCAATTTCTGTTCCATCAGTTGATTGTTCTCACTGTTAGAAAGTTTCTCCTTGTTTCTAGGTTAAATCTCTCCTTGTTTAGTTTCCATCCATTATTCCTTGTCTTGTCTACAGGAGCTTGAGAAAATAGCTTGACCCCCTCCTCCTCCCTGTGGCAGCCCCTCAAATATTGGAAGGCTGCTATCATGTCTCCCCTGGTCCTTCTCTTTACTGGACTACCCAAGCCCAATTCCTGCAACCGTTCATTGTATGTTTTAGCCTCTAGTCCCCTAATCATCCTGGTTGCCCTTCTCTGTACTATTTTTAGAGTCTCAACATCTTTTTTTTTGGATGGATGATGGATGGATGGATGGATGTTGAAGGTTTGTGCACTGAAAAGTTAGTCAAGCATCTCCTGTGCAGTTTAGAGGACTAGAGCTGGAGATACAAGTTGGAGTCTACTCATAATCATGGATGCTTCTCCAGTGACCTTGGGCCAGTCTCTCCCCCTCTCTGGCCAGCCAACCTGTAAAATCTCACAAGATTATTATGGATATATCTGGAGGAGACTCAATATATTTCTCTGTCTTTCAGGAGGAAAGATGTTCAAGCTAATCAGCAGAACAATAAAGAAGACATGACTTGTTTCATGTCTTAAGCTCAGTACTACATCTTGTAGTAGGAATCTCCATTAGAAAAGAGTAGAGTATAAAGGACCAATACTTTTTTCAATTCGTTAATGAACAGCTGGGAAAGTTTGGGAGATTCTTTGTGCAACTCCAGAGGCAAATCTACGTTGTACTGATCCTTTCTGTCTCAGGGCTATCTCACTGTGTTTCCCCATGATCCTTCCCCAAACGAGAAATGTTCCTATCAGCAGTTGTCAAGTCTCATTAAAGAGATGTGAATCAGTTGAGGGTGAAGGAAACACCTTCTGGGTATCTTTCAATGTTTGCCATTGTAGAGCAATGAAAAGGATGACTTGCCAATGGAGAAAAATTCAAACCGAGCTCATGATCTATCTATGAGGTCAAATGGGGGTGGTGGTAGAAAAGTGGGAGTCCTCCTTCATCCTTCTCCAACTTTGTGGGGGCTCCTTGCTCCAAGGTGTTCTTCGGAGGTGGCAACACTACTCCATAGCTCAAATATTACTTATAATTTGCTGTGAACCATAGCCAAGGTCTTGCAAGCTAAATGAAATGACCTGTCATATTTCAGAATAGATCTGGTAAACAAAAAAAAATTTTTCCCAGGGTGCAATTTATATCCAGAGAAAGTGTTTCCAGATTGGAGTAGCTGCCCAACTCATTTTTCTTCCCAAAGGCTGAAGAGCGGTGTTGAGCTCTTAAATTTAAATGTTCAAGGTCTGTGATTTCTAGCTTGCAAGTTTGCTGACGGTAAGTATTTGCAAGTTGTTTCTGGAGTTTGCCTGGTTATCTCTTTTTCAGATGGGCTCTTGGCTGAAAGGCTTAAATTTCTCTCTGCTCCCCCCCACCACAAAGTTTTCTGCAGCTTCCTTGGTATTGTGAAACTGATAACCAGGCTGCGCAGCTGATTTACATACATTAAAAATCCTTACAGTACAAAGGCTTTGTGTGCTACATAATGGATAAGTTGTCAACATTGGGTAGACCTCACAAACAGACCCATGTTATCATACACTCCCTTGGGAAAACTGTCTTTTGAACCAAAACATGATTTAAAAAAAAAAACATAACAGCTTTAAAACTGCTTTTGTTTCTACATGCTTTGATTTCCTCGATTAAATCAGAAAACCAAGGGAGGGTGGACTATTATAGAGAGGCTGTCAGCCCTATGAGGCAGAGAAGACCAATCTTGCATGTCTGATTTTGGTTCTCCTCCTCATTTTATATTCGTGGCAATGATGCGGTGTGTGTGTCTCTGTCTGGGATGTTTTATAAATCAGACACATTCTGGAGAGAGAGAAGTTCCCTGAGGATGGGCTCCAACACTAGTCCAAAAGCTCAAAAGATTAAACTGAGTCTTCCCACTTGAGACAGTAACTAACCCCGATTGGATCTTACAACGTTATCCTGGGCCCCGTATATTTACCTTCATTTGTTTTATAAATCTACCCAGTGGTGGGATTCAGCCAGTTTACACCAGTTTGGGAGAACTGGTTGTTAACTTTCTGAGCAGTTTGGTGAACTGGTTGTTAGAAGAAATCATTAGAGCAGAGAACCGGTTAAATTATTTGAATCCCACCACTGAAACTACCCATGGTCTGGATTCCAGCATTGTTTGTGTGGCTTCTCTCTCTCCATCAAGGTCATCCTCCTTACTTCATAAAGGACATGTATAGAAAAGCTATTTTTCTTTCTTTATGGTTCCCAGCCTGGAAGTTTGAAGAGAAATTGGTTGCTTTCTTGAGCACGAGATGCCATCCATGCCCTACTGGAGTATGCTACTGTCAACAGAATTGACTGTGAAAGTTTGAGATGGTTTCCTTAAAAACGTGATTGGCCAAATTCAATTATTATATGACACCAACAATTCAGGGAATTTAAGGACTGAAGATTTATGAACTGTGCAGTTCTTGGTCCTCTCTGAGTTGTATTGTCTTCTTGAAGATGTTTCATTACTAAGGTAGGTAACATCAGCAGCCTGGCCATCTGCAAAGAAGCAAGCAAGATCAGAGAACCCCAAAAACTTCACTGTCCAACTCTGAACTACCCATATTCTCCTCTTAATCAAGGAAAGAAGCAACTTAGAACTAATGAGAAATTTTCTGACAGTGAGAACAATTAATCAGTGGAACAACTTGCCTCCAGAAGTTGTGAAGGCTCCAACACTGGAAGTTTTTAAGAAGAGATTGGAGAGGCATTTGTCTGAAGTGGTGTAGGGTTTCCTGCCTAAGCAGAAAGTTGGACTAGAAGACCTCCAGGGTCCCTTCCAACTCTGTTATTCTATTCTCTTCTATCAGAAGTTTTGAAGTTTCTATTTGAAGTTTTAAAGTTCTTGCAACTATATCATTTTTTAAAAATCTGCCAGGGTCTCCACTGCTGAGTTAGATGTGACTCTCCCCAGCTGAGAGAAAGTTATCAAGAGATGACTCTTTAAATATTTCATTTTGATTTGCACCCTCCTCCTTTTCATGTTCACTAGTTACTATTTGCTGAAGCACACAAATAAGGCTTATTCCTTATCCCTGGAAGACTTCATTTTTATCTAATTTATATTCCTTTACAGATAAAAAATAGATAGCTGACTTCAAAGTAAGTAAGTCGAAGTGCAAGCTTTTTCTCTCTTTTTTTTACAAAACCAAAAAGTAGAAACACTCCAGTCAATGACATTCATTTTTGAGTTAATTTATGTTGATGCACTGGTGCAGAGCAAATTTGGTTTCTTGGCAAACATTAAATCTGAAACCCTTTTTTATGACAGATGTTTTAATGAAAGGCCACTGCACAGCACTTATTGAAGGACAGCCCTGTCCTGGTTATCAGCTCCTATTTCTGCAAAAATAAATGTGTCCCCGCTGTGGGTGTGAAACAGATTTTCTCAAGCTACTGTCCTCTGGATGTGGCTGTGTTGGCAAGCAATGAATGGACCTGAAGTCCAACATCTGTTGAAGACACTAGATTAACTGTTGCAGTTTCCCCCTTAAAGAACTGATAAAGAACAGTGCTTATTTCCTTTATGTTACATGAAATATTCTCCCGATTCAATTTTGGATTGGAAAAATGTTCTAGTAGGGTATGAGAGTCCTTTAAATAGGTTTTTAAGGTATAAATCATGCGTTTTTGCCCAAGGAACAATTTGTCACAAATTATATCATTCTCAGCATTTGCAGGTTGACTGACATGACAATACCCTGATATATAGTGGACATCTGTAGTGTGAATGCTTGCCTCTCTATTGAAAGAGCATGAATGTTGGCATGGAATAAAGCAATAGAATAGAATACCTTTATTGTCATTGCATTCCACGAAAACAATGAAATTTGAAAGCTACTCCAGCACAGTGCCCCAAACACCACATCACAATCACACTACAGAGTATTTAAAATAATAATAATAATAATAATAATAATAATAATAATAATAATAATAGTAATAATAATAATAATAATAATAATAATAATAATAATAATAATAATACCTATCTAAAACATTAACTAAGTTAAATAGTTTTAAAATACCTAGGACTAAATCACAAATGCACTGTTTCATTCAAGACAATTACTGCCTTGGAAAATCCCTAAAGGATTGCTTTAGGTTAAAAGACAATGGTGTTTCTGTGGGGCAAGGTTGACTGGGTTAACTGGGCAGTGACCACTGGGAGATACTGCCCTTTTACCCCATAAAATATTGGTTGCTGCTGGAGGTAGACAAAGCAAAGTCCTAAGTGATGGGAAGCTATAGATGCTCTCTTTGGCAAGTACAAAGCAGGCATGAGGCTGTGTCTCAACTGGCAAGAAAGCTACCTAGATGCCAAACCAACCCATGATGACGTGGAAGGATTCTCTTTGAACAGAAGGTGTGAATGCAACAGAGACAAAGCTCTTAATCAATCAATGGAGAGCCATTAATTTATGAAGAATATCATGAATGTATATTTGAAATTATGATAAAATGTGACAAATGGGGGAGAATCTCAAATTTTAAGAGACGCCCTTTAGACCGTGAGATCTTCACTTGTAGTTTGCTTGGCTTGTGCTTAAATCTGGATCTAGATGCTTCTCTGGCATCTGGAATCACATTTTTCTCAGTTCCTTCTACACCAAGTTGGCTCTCCCATCTTGGCAACTTGTGGACTTCAACTCCCAGAATTCCTCAGCCAGCATAACCTTGTTCTATACAGTCAAAGCACCTGGCGATCACCGTAACATGGCAATGAGCTCCTCACACTGGCGAGTAGTAGCCCTATTTCACGAAGTGCAGGAGACAGAGAGCAGAATCTGGACTTGAGGGATGGTAGCTTCGCTCTCATGTTTAAAGCAGGAGCTTCATTTGCAAAAAGCAACCGATTCATGACTTTAGCAGCCTCCCTCCCTCTCTCTCTCTCATTTCTCTCTCTGTGTCTCTCATTTTGTCTCTGTTTCTTCCTCTTTCTCTCCTTCTCCCTCCCTCTCTCTTTCTCTCTCTCATTTCTCTCTGTGTGCCTTCCTCATTGTCTCTCTCTCTCTCTCTTTCTTCTCTCTCTCTCCCTCTCTCCCTCCCTCCCCCTCTTTCATTTCTCTCTGTGTGTCTCTCTTGTTTTCTCTCTGTCTCTTTCTCTCCCTCTCCCTCCCTCCCTCTCTCTTTTTCTCTCTCTTTCATTTCTTTCTGTGTGCCTCTCTCATTTTCTTTCTGTCTCTTTCGCTTTTTTCTCTCCCTCCCGCTCTCTCTCTCTCTCATTTCTCTGTGTGCCTCTCATTTTTTGTGTCTCTTTTTCTCTCTCCCTCCTTCTCCCTCCCTCTCTCTTTCCCTCTCTCATTTCTCTCTGTGTCTCTCTCCCTCCCTCCCTCCCTCCCTCCCCCCTCTCTTTTTTCCCCCTTTTCCTTCTAAATCTTGCATTTCCCTGGGAAGAAGACTCTTGGCAGTCTGTATGTCCGAAAGAGATTGCGTTGGTTTTCAAAGTTCAGAATCTTATTGCAGTTCTTTTAATGGCGATATTCCTTCCCCCAGGAAAAGATTGGATCTGAAATACCGCGACAAATTTCCCTAATCATAATCTCCCTTGGAGGTTTCAGCAATTATTCTCCTTGTGGACTGAATTAACCTCCATCCTGGTAGGAATTCATCATCCCAGCCCTTAAATCTCCAGAGTGCTCTTCTCCTTTACAGAGGAGATTAGAGAAGGGAGAGCAATGAGAATCTCTGCCCTTGGGGCAGTGAGTTTACTAATCCAGGAGAGTAAAGCCAGAGAGACACAAAGGTTATGTACGCAGATTCGGGGGTCCTTGCAAAAAACAATTTACTTATGAAAAGTTGCAAAGCAATGGAGACAAAGAGAAGCACTTTCCCTCTTCCCACTCATGGGGTAGTTGTCTCTGTGTGTTTTCCAGATTATTCAAGATACAACAATAGAGACAAAGGTGGTTTTTTTTTTTTTTTCATTCTCTATTCTCCTTTGGTTAAAGAGGGTGATCTAAAATCTAGAACTGCCTTCCTTTTTTGAGTGTCAAAAATAGACCTCATTTGCACAAGGCAATGTACAGAGTCTGAGTCAGAATGGAGCTGGAAGGGACCTTGGAGGTCTTCTAGTCCAGCCTCCTGCTGAAGCAGGAAACCATATACCATTTCAGGCAAATGGTTGTCCAATCTCTTTTTAAAAACCTCCAGAATTGGAAGACCCACAACTTCTGGAGAAAAATTGTTCCAACGATTAAGTATTCTCATTATCAGGAAATTTTTCCTTAGTTCTACATTGCTTCTCTCCTTGATTAGTTTCCATCCATTGTTTCTTATTCTGCCTTCTGGTGCTTTGGAAAATAGGCTGATCCCCTCTTCTTTGTGGCAGCCCTTCAAATATTGGAACATTGCTATCATGTCACCCCTTCTCTACAAAAGCAAGATTTTTATATAATAAGGATATAAATATATTCACCCTCTACTCCTGTTCTTAAAAGGGAAAAAAATCCAGAAACCTAGAGAATTCAGACTTGAAATACAAATGATTTTCTCTTTAATCAAGCAGAAAATCCTCCTCTCCCAGCCAATGATTTAATTCTTGGATAGTTTTCCCCATCTGAGGAGGAAGCAAGAAGGGAATCTGAATTTTAAAAGCTTACATCAAATGGAAAGTTGATTGCTTCCTTATTTATCCATCAAAGCAAGAAGCCATTTGAGAAAAGAAGTTTAAAGGGAGTTTAAGGAAATCATCTTTAAAGAAAGAGTGAGGACATAGAAGAATGCAAGGAAAGGTAATTAAGGGAGAAAATATTATCAAGGTTCATCGCACAGTCAGCCAGATGTTTGGGCTGGATGTGGTATTTTTAATCTACCTATTGAGTCTTTTCCCAAAGGGTTGGGAGAGGCAGATGTTGTGAAATGATGGGTTGTTATTATTAATAATAATTAGCCTTAGATAATTCTTACATCTACCGGAATTTAAGTGAAGAGAATCAAAAGATGCCTTCAGAAAGAAAGGGGCCTACATTGGATTTGAACCATGTAGAGACAAGGAGAGACAAGTAAACAGACTCTTAATAGAATCCGTACCTCTAAATCCACAATCCTTCTCATTCCCATCAGATGTTTGATGTATTCTGACCCTGAAAATGTCACAAAACCCTCTGAAGCTTTCTGGATGGAGGAAAGGGGGAAATTAAAAATATACAGGCTTCTTGGAGCAGCAAATTAATTTTGGCCCCAGCATTTTGGAGGTTGAATACTATTTTGGCCATTTCTACCCACGGGTGGCTACTTAAATAACTTTTCTTGATTAGGTGCTGGGAAATGTATTTTGCTTTATGAACCCTATCAATCAAGACATTTACTTAAGTATATTGCCTTTACTGCTTTTAAGAATAACTCAAGGCAGCAAACGTACCTACCAAATATTCCTTCCTCCTTCTATTTTCCTATAATGACCCTGTGAGGTGACCCTGTGACCCTACCCTGTGAGTAGGCTGAGAGAATGACTGTCTCAAAGTCACCCAGTCAGCAGAACTAGAACTCACTGTCTCCCAGTGATGGGCTCAAAGTCACCCAAGTGCCTTCCATGCTTATGTTAGGACTAGAACTCGCAATCCCTTAGCAATTGGCCCAAAGTCATCTAGCCAATGTTCATGCCTAAGACGGGACTAGAACTCACTGTCTCCCAGTGATGGGCTCAAAGTCACCCAGCTGCCTTTCATGCCTAAGGTAGGATGAGAATTCACTATCTCCTGGTTTCTAACCTCATGCTAGAAACAAGACATGATGTGAACAAAATAAGTTTAGATCTATATTTTGATTTTCCACCCACTACATGTCTATTTATTTCTTTTCTACGCTGGCTGAGAAATTCTTGGAGTTGAAGTGCACCCAAAGTAAAGTAACAGAAGCTGAGAAACTCTGCTGTAAAACTGCTCTCTGTTCATCCACTCATCCATTCATCACCTTTTCTCTTTCTGTCTTTCTTTATAAATCATTTATTTCACCTCTACACTCAAGAAAAACAATTCTTGGTGCAAATACAAGAAATGTATGATATATAACACATCACTAAGAAGCAAGACTGGTCCAAGTGAAAAATAATGACTGTCACTGTTGCCTAGGATGGAATCACAACCAAATCAGCAGCAAAATTAAAGGTATAACAACTCTAAAATGGTTTCTAAAATGCCTGGAAAAATAATTGTCTTTCACTCTTGGTGTTGGAAGATCCAGATCAGTGGTGGGATTCAATTTATTTTACTGCCAGTTCTGTGGGTGTGGCTTGGTGGGCATGGCAGGGGAAGGTTCCTGCAAAATCCCCCTTCCCTCCCCGCCCCACTAACCTGCTTTCCAGCTCCGTTCTCCTGTGCAGGGCAACCAAAGGAGACCCTGCCAATCAGCTGGGACTCGATGGGAGGCAGAGACTAGATGTGGTTGGCGGGGCCAGTCAGAGGCGGTTTTGGCCGGTTCTCCCAACTATTTAAAATTTCCGCTACCGATTCTCCAGAACCAGTCAGAACCGGCTGAATACCCACCTCTGATCTAGATGATGGTATTGGGACAACCTGTCTGGCGATGACACTCCAGTATATGGTCTCCATCCTAAGCAAAATCTTTCCCTTCAGTTTTGATTTTGTTTTGGCCTGGACGCTTGCAGAAGAGTAGCTAATTTTGAGGAGAGATGCTCTTTCAGGAAAACATTTATCATTTGTTCCCCCTGCTTAAAATGTTACAAAAACCACACCGAAGCAGCACCGCAGGTCATCCGTCATCCTCCAGAAGATTGAAGAGGCTTCCTTGTGCATTTATGCTGGCAATTCAATGCTGGAAAAAAACATTTTGTACCATGTGGATACACTAAATCCTTGAATTATAAAATCAATCCATTCTAGATGCTTCTATTACGGGTTTCTTGCCACTCAGGTTAGAGGAGGGGAGAGAAATTTTGACATCTCCTGCCTGAACCTCTGTGTGACTTTTCAGAGAGCTTCCTATATCTGCCTATTTCTGTATATTATAGGATGGATAACTTTCTGGGAGAGACACCTTGCTCTCCTCGCATCCAAGAGTTGAATGTTGTATTTTTTGTAACTATTTAAGATCTGTTGCAAAAACTGCTAATTTGAGAACAAAGGACATTGGGAATGTCATGGCCTGGGCTGATAAGAAAATATGCTTTTCTTCTTAAAGTATTTTGTCCATGCAAAATAAATCTAAACTATCCTTTGCAGAAGAAAGACAGGTCCTTCGATTTTGGTTCTGGAAAAAAGACATTTTCAACACTGGGATGCCAACGTAGAGTAGAACTTTGAACTCTCTTGCTATTGAATTTATTCTTTTTGTGGATCCAAATTTATCTTTTTAATAAATATCTTTCCTTCCTTCCTTCCCTCCCTCCCTCTTTTCTCCCTCTTTTTCCTTCCTTCCTTCCTTCCTTCCTTCCTTCCTTCCTTCCTTCCTTCCTTCCTTCCTTCCTTCCTTCCGTCTTTCCAACTGCTGCTTGCCTTTCTGCCACCCTCCTTTCTCATTTCCCTCCCTCCCTCCCAACAGTCTTTTAAAAGGCACCCTCCTGGCCTTGCTCCATATTAAATTTAGGGTATCAGGGCTCCCTTGGAAATATTTTTTTGTGGGGGGAAATGACATCTATTTCCACCTGCCTGGAATCAGTCTGCAAATTAATGGAGCATAATATGAGTTCTGGGCTTATGGGGGTCTCATTTTCTTCTTCATAAGATCATTGCTATCATGCCAACTCTGCATCATTGCCTTGCTGATCCTGTCAAGTTTAAATGCACAGTCTTCCAAGTAGGTAGTTGGTTAGAATCATCCTCTCTTTCCTTTCATGTTTGCATCCTTCCAGGAAATCACCCCAAAACCCCTTGAAACCTCCATGAGGTCTTCTGGGTAATTGCAAAGCCATCCATTTTCTTGACCAAGGTATAGAGTAGGATAAACCTTAAATTTAAGCAGGATGCCTCTTCTCCTGGAACCACTGAGTCCCCAAAGAAGCCAAATTCTTTTAAAGGTACCATTTTCAAGGTCTCTGACATTTTGATGGAGAGAATGGTGAGGCCATCAGTTCAAGCGTGAAGATTAGTGGAATGTTAGCTTCTTTTTTTAAACCTTCAGGGTTGTGTTTTTTTTTAATAAGCTCCATCTGTCTCAGTTCGCTAAACCATCATTTTTCAGTGTCTACCCCCAATTTTAGAGGTAAAGTGGTAAGGTGGAATGTCTATGCAGTGTCAAACTTTGTATCTGCATTCAGATTTTAGGAGCCCCTTGGCTTTTCTGGAAAAGAGCAATTAGACAGAGGGATTCTTATATGCACAGATATCTGAAATCACCATGTTGGAAAAAAGATCATGGAGAATTTGCAGAAAGATGCAGTTAATTCAATACTAGAATCAATTGTTTTGTCCACATCCAACCTATGAATCATCAGCAAGTTGGAAGCTTCAGCAGACAAATATCTTCTCCCAGACCTGATCAACTGCAATTCCATGATTGATAATGCCCCTTCTGCCAACATGAGTGGAGCAAAATATGAATTAAGGATCTTTTTTTCCTTAGTTGCAGCTTTGAGAAGTGTTGGATAGTTGTACTACAGCATCTGTCTCAATGATCTCCTGCCTTTCATCCATCCAACACTACTTTCTAGGTGTAGATTTGATGGAGCTAGTTGTTGGAGCCATATCTACCATGTTGTTGTTATTGTTCAGTCGCCAATTTATATCCTGTTCTTTACAACCTTGGAGTTTGCCCAAACTCATGTTCATTGCTCTGATGACACTATCTAAACATCTTGTCCTCTGCCATTCCCTTCTCTTCTTGCCTTCCATCTTTCATATCTCATTGGAGGGTCTTCTCCAAGGAGTCCTCTCTTCTCGTTTGGTGGCCAAAGTATCTGAGCTTCCACTTCAACATCTGTTCTTCCAAAGGACAGTCAGACTTGACTTCCCTTAGGATATCTACCAAACCTTCAGTTCTCATGGAGCCCATCTGTGTGGGTTGCCCATGACCACTGATAGCTGCCAACTCATAGGCATGGCTTTCCATCTCTTCATGATTCCATCACTACCACTGCCTGAAAAACTGATTCTTCTTTCCAGGATCCAAGGATTATCCACTTAAGAAAAAAATAGGACAGATTTCCCAGGGGTTGTCTCACTGTTTACTCCTTCACATCTGTGGAATGGAGTTAATTAAAATGTTCACTGGTTCTCTCTACTTCACTACAGGGTTGGAGTTTACTTTTTCTTTCTTTTTTTGGCACAGGTGTGCATGAATATTCAAGAATGCTCCTGGGAAGAATGAAGAATGAAAAACTTATTTCTGAGGGAGGAGGCCAGGTAAGATTAGGCACTTATTCAACACGCACTTCTAAGTTGTGTAAAGAAATCCCTCCTTGGATGGGAACCAAAGTGCAATGAATGGGCAACCCCCAAATATATTTCCTTTCCATTATTTATAGATTTACTTAGAAAAATCTTGCACCTCCTTCCCATTAGAAAATGGGAAAATTTATATTGTTGGGGAGACAGTTGTTAAATGAGCTTTGCCCCATTTTATGACCTTTCCTGCCACAGCTGTTAAGTGAATCACTGAAGTTGTTAAGTTAGTAACAGGATTAAGTGAATCTGGTTTTTCTCATTGTTTTTGCTCATCAGAATGTTGCAAAAGGGGATCACTGCAACTGTCATAAATATGAGTCAGTTGTTTGTCAGGATTCTGGCAGTTACTCCAATTAAATCATGAGCCTTGAGCCACACTCCCAAAATTTCTTTGGATTTATTAGAAGTTAACATGCCAGCATTTGCCTGGGCATAGCCAATTCTGAGATACGTAATTTACTGTCACCCTTGATCCTGCTTTCCACCACTCCACCCCTCTGGGCGTATCATCCAACAAAACACATCCATAGGCAAGAGTCATCAATCATGTTCTCCAGTTAGATTTTTGCGCCCGGCAGAAGCTTCAGTCATCTAATCAGTCTCTGAAGAAAATATGAATGGAATGTACTTTCGATTCCACACTGCTGCCTGTTCTTTGAAACTCCTCCCTCCTTTCTGTCGACAACTATAAAACACGAATACAAAATGTTTTATGAGTTGACATTGTCAAGCATCTGAATGTACATCACATGATCACGTAGATGTTGCAACGGTCGTAAGTGTGACAAAACGGTCATAAGTCATTTTTTTCAGTGCCGTTATAAGCTCACTCACCCAGGGAGATCAGGGCCGCAGTGGAAACAGGCAGCAATGGTGGGTGAAGGCAGATTAGCAATGGCGGGCGAGATGAGGAATGACTGGTCGGTGTAGGGCAAGTGGATGGGCAGGAAGGGGCGGGGCCAGCCGAGTGATTTACCAGTTCTCTGAACTGTGCAGAATCATAACAACCGGTTCTAGCGAACCAGTCCAAACCGGTAGAATCCACCCCTGCTTGTAACTTTGAATGGACAGTAACTGTTGTAAGTGGAGGATTACCTTTAATTATCTTCCAAATTTTGGTGTTGAGAGAACATTGAGGAGTGCGATAAGGCGGATTTGGAGTCAGTGTTGTATTTGTGTTCATTTACATTGCAACAAAGATAGGTAAGCCTCGTAGAAATAACCTTGGGTAGAAATTATTTCCCAGAAAGATACAATTGTTTGGTGCATTTGTGGTTTTGGAGTCTTGCTTGCAATTAAAATATATTTCTTTATTGTCTTCTTGGATTAAAAACTAGGCAAGCATTACACGGAAGCCCGATTTATTGCAATTTCAAGTGTGTCCTCCACTTTGCAGGATTTTTTTATGTACAGTTTCTACCTCTTGAACTTGGCAATAAATGAGCCAATGTGCTTTGCAATACCTGCTATCAAAGTGGGGGCTGGAGTTTTATCGGCTGCTCCTGCCGGAATCTTCTGTGACAATGAACAGATTGACCATAGGAAGTTTATGGAAGAAAGTTTTATGTTTCTTAGAATATCTCAGGAGGTATTTTCCCCCTTTTGTAAATATATCGAATCCAGATCATCTTTCTTCATAATTGGGGATTAGGGCTTTGCAATGATTTTTTTTATAGCTCTGGATTTTGCAGGAACATCAGAAAACTTTTCTGGAGCACCAGAAGTGCTCCCTAGTATCTGTTCCCAACAAGGTCTAATCTAGTACAGGTAGACCTCATCTTACAACCACACTGAGACCAGAATCTCCATCATTCAGCACCTGTGTTGTTAAATGAATCACACCCAATTTTGCAACCTTTTTGCCATGGCTGTTCAGCAAACCAGTGAATCGGACAGTTGTTACGCAAATTCCAGCTTCCCTTATTGACTTGGCTTAGCCAACTGAGAAGATTAACAGATTAACAGAGTTGGAAGGGACCTTGAAGGTCATCTAGTCCAACCCTACCCACCCAAGCAGGAGACCCTGCCTACACATTTCTGACAGATAGATGGCTGTTCAGTCTCTTCTTGAAAGCCTCCAGTGATGAAGCTCCCACAACTTCTGAAAACAACTTCTGTTCCATCGGTTGATTGTTCTCACTGTCAGAAAATACCTCCTTATTTCCAAGTTGAATCTCTCCTTGTTCAGTTTCCATCCATTGTTCCTTATTTCACCTTCATATGCTTTGGAGAATAACTTGACCCACTCCTCCTGTCTGGGGCAGCTCCTCCAATATTGGAAGACTGCTATCCTGTCTCCCTCATTTCTTCCCTTCACTAGACCAGCCAGGCCCAGTTCCTGCAACTGTTCATCATATATTTTAGCCTCCCATCCCTTAATCATCCTGGTTGCTCTTCTCTGCACTCTTTCTAGAGTCTCAACATATGGTGATCACATGATCTGGATTCTGTGACTTTTGGAAAGACATGCTGGTTGCCAAGCATCTGAATTCTAATCATGTGATCATGGGGGATGCTACAATTGTTGTAAGTGTGAGTATAGGTCATAAGTTCCTTTTTTCAGTGCTGTTATAGCATTAGTTGCTAAAGCATCGGTTGTAACTCAAAAACTACCTGCATTACTGTATTGTATCCAAGTGTGATACAAAGGAATAACATAATCAGGATCCCCTAATTATTTTTTGGTATCCCCAAGGATTTGTCTAAGTCTCTTCAAGTTTTCATGCTACATGATCTTTGGCAGAGGTCTCCAAACTTGGCCAGACTTCTGGACTTCAATTTCCTAGAATTCTCCAGCCAGCATGATAAATAGCAAGATAAATCTGGCGGTCTTTAAGTCTTAATTGGTGCTGTTATTTTAGCATATAGCATTGTTTTCTCCTTGGGCCATACAGCCTGGTTAAGGTTCTGTGGCAGCTCAAATTAATAATATGCTTGAACATATGAAAGATATGCAGGTGAGCAGACATGGAGACTCATCTGTTGCATACTAGTTACAATTATTGATCCTTGCTGGTTCCATCACTATGATTAATCCACCAGTAACAGCCACTCTAAAGGCGGAAAAGAATACACAGGATGGTTGATACTTTATTAGCATTAAGGGAAATTACTCTCCAACATCTGAGCAATACGTGCATAGAGGAGGCCTGCTATTGAATCACAAAGGTTCTTCTGTGGATTTTTTTTTTGTTAAAGAATACATCATGTGAAAAGATTTGCATGAGGATTGTGTAAAAGCTGCTGTACCCATAAATACATCTGATGCTTGTAAAATGACTAATTCCAATTATAACAAGATCAGGGTTGTTGGCCAAGAAACAGCAAATCCCAGACTGAACCAGTCAGCCTCTCCTTAGTTCACAGATTCTAAAATAGGAATGTGAGGATTTTTCTGAGCTGAGAAGGAGAAGCAACTTGGTCTGAAGAAGCTGCTTAGTTTAGAAGTAAAATATCTTCAAGGAAAAACAAAGTCCAGTTTCCTTTTGAAAAAGCTCCTTTGGGACAGCCCTGATCTGGATGACCGAGGATCGCCATAGACATTTTCCAACAAGTCATTGAAAAGCAGACAACATCCATTCAACTTAATAATAGTAGTAGTAGTAGAGCTGAGCAGACGGAAGATAAACTAGATTTCATTTTACTAACCCTTGAGTATATTTAGCATTTGGTGTATTGAATGCAAGTACTTTCCAGGTGTATATTTAATCATTTTACCTATCCCTTGTATTAAAAATGAGCATCTCCAGGCTCCAATTCTAGCTGGTGAGATGCTTAGATGATATTAATTCATTCAAACATGTTATATGGCTGCCCAACTTACAAAAAAAAAAAAGCACACTGGGGAATTCTGGGACTTGAAGTCCATCCATCTTAAAGAAGCCAAGTTGAGAAACACTGGACGAGAGAAGCTTTGGGTATGCAGCACCTTGAACAGCTACAGTAAGCAAGTGCTGTCACATAAACATAGCTGCTGAGTGACATATGACATTTAAATCCATATTTGAATTGAACTGTGGAATTCTTGGTGCTCCCTGGACTTGGTTGTTTCCTTATCCAAGTAGTAAATCTACAATGCTAAAAAGGAGTGGGTTTGCAGAGTGATGGAGGAGAACTGTGGGATCCTTGGTGCTCTCTGAGTTTGCTTGTTTTCTTGCAGATGTTTCATTACCCTAACTAGGTAATATCATCAGTGGTAGTAAAGAGTAGGGTTTGTTCTCACTTTATATTTTAGTGGCTTGCCCTGTCCATGTTGGTGGAAGTGATCTTGGAGATTCTTTGGTTGGGTTGTTTACTCTTAGCTTGTTTGGCAGTTCCTTGATTAGGGTATTTACTTCTTGATTGCAGGTTTGATATTCATCTTGGAGTTAATCTATGCTCATCTGGGTGCTGATTGCTACTAAAGAGGTGTTTTGGTCTTTTTTGTTCCCTTTTTGGCTTGTTGATGATCTCTTTTGCACAGGATGTAAACATTGCTTATGTCTATGTGTCTATGGATGGCTAATTTGTCAGAGTGCCAGGCTTCTAGAAATTTCCTAAAATCGCTTTTATTTCAAATAAGTGAGCCCTCCTGTTTGAATTTTCCAGAAAACTTAGGGCTGTCATATACTCTGTGTGCAACTATGGTGGGGTTTTAGCTCTTGTTTCATGCGAGTTGCTCCAGCTGTTGCAATATATGGGCAGTTTTCAAAGGAGTCTTTTCTGATGCTTTCTATAAATGATGGATTTCCCACTGAAGTCTGCACTTAAGAGGAGCTGTTTTAGCACCTCCAAGTCTATAATCACCATTGTCTGGTTTTTGATATGCTGGACTTTTTCAAACATGTTTTTTTTCCTTTTTCCTTTATATAGGTGCTCAAAATCTGATGCAGAGAAACATTTTTATGCAATACAGCCTTTCAGCTTAATTGCTAATGCTCAATGTGCCCAGTTTCTGCTACAGGAGAACAACAAACATATATTATTGTGACAACTTGAACATTAATAACAATATCACCATTCTGGAATGAACAGTAGAACATCAATATAATTTTTAGAATATGCAATCTTCAAGGAATTGACTGACTTGGCAGAGGACAAGCAAAACAAAGCATTTTTTTTCAATATGGGCATTTAAAATTCAGGAAATGAACAGATTGCTGGGTTTGTTTAAGTCCACCAATTATAAGGTTATTAGTCAAAGCATTTTAATGCAGCTTTTCATCCTAACCCCTGGCAGTTATTTCACAAAATGGAATTAAATAGAACCATGTCACAATAAAAATTAAAACAGGGACCTCAACACAAAAATAAGTTAACCCCTTTAATTATGTATTGAGAACCTTAAAGGTCAAGCTAAATAGCATTTTTGCCAGCCAACTATTTGGTTTCCTCTTAGAAGCAAATTTTGCAACAGATGTGCTAAGAGAGAATGAGTGCTTATTTCAATGTTCTGTGCCTTGTTTCATGTTGGAACAAACAGTAAGGCTTTTGAAAATTACTTTAAGATACTGGCAGGTATGTTTGGAGAAAGTCAATGGAGCACAATTGTTTGATTTAGGAAATATCTACCCAATGCTGAGAAATCAATTAATGAAATGCAAGATATTCCTACAAGCTTGCCATGACTACCTTATTGCTAATCAAAAATAAGGATTACATTTTTGCTTCATGTGATAGAATTTATTCTGCTTCAGTGGAATGTCTACACCTATTTAATCAAGTCCTGCCCTAAACCTTTTGGTGGAGTTGATGTTAAATCTAATCTAAATTAACATATAAATAAATAACCAACCCTACAACATTTTCCCCTGTTAAGTATTTTATTCCTATGTACAAGTTGTGTGCAAGAACAAAAACCGAAAAGGTCACTTCCAAAGCTCATTATTGGCAAAAGAATGAAAAGTCACCTCTTGAATTGTTCACAGCAAATGTCGGAGACAATAAAAAATGCTTAAAAGTTTCACAATTTGGAGAGGGTCATCCTTTAGCAAGAAAGTTGCGTGATCTTCCTTTTCAGTGAGCTGGTGAGATGTAGAAGCAGCATAGAAGGTAGAGAACCTTTGATCAGCCATGGAGACGAAGCAGGGAGCTGGCTTCATTTGCAAGTGGTCTCAAACTATTCGGAGGGACGGCCCAGAAGGATCCCTTTTGATTGGCTGAATCACGAACCAAAGAGTAACTGCAGCTGGATGACAAAACTTTGGCAAAAGATGCCAAATTTAATTCATTCTGACAGAGTTTTCAGCAAGAGGAAGAAACTGGTTGCTCTTTATGTATGTGAGGAAACCAAATTTTTGGAGGACTGGTTGCATTAGAGTAGAGTAAAGTAGAGTAGAGCAGAGCAGAGCAGTGTAGAGTAGAGTAGAATAGTTTATTTGGCCAAGTGTGATAATAGTGAAGTTCTAGTACCACTTTATAAAGCCTGGGTAAGACCACACTTGGAATACTGCATCCACAATACAAAAAAGATGTTGAGATTCTGGGAAGAATGTAGAGAAGAGCAACCTGAATGATTTGGGGTTCTCAATGCAAGGCAACAGAGTCATAAGCATAATTTACCAATAAGAGAGTATAGTAGAGAAGATGAGAAGGACAATACTACAGCTGTGCAACATGAGTAAAGGTAGAAATATAGAGTGTGTACTAATTGGAGCAACCTTGAAATGCTTGGTGGTCAGTACAATGTATCAGAACCTCTATGGCAACACAATTAATATGTTTCTATTAAGACGATAATTCTCTCACTCAGAAAGTTAAGAGTTCAATCCTAGCAGCGACAGATGTTCCTCTACGAGGGCACAAAGAGAAAACATCTGCTGCAAACTCCACATAGGCATCAGGGAGGGCATCCGGCCAGTAAATGCTCAGCTCCATTCAATGGCCCTGACTCCATCCCCCCCAAAAGGAATTGCAGGGTGGTAAAAAGAAAAAAAAGTGAGGCAAAATGTCTTGAATGTGTCCACTCTTCTGGTCACTCTTTCAACCAGGTGGGCTGTGTTTCACAAAGAGCTAATGCTGAGGAGGCTTTGTTTCATTCCTTTCAAATTTATTCTGATTCCTTCTCATGCTGCACAGATGCTGCACAACCCAAAATCGGGACCCAATTTTGTGCTGAAAATAGAGCACGAATTGAAAGTGGATTCTGCTTTGTCAACTTCCTGAGCGGATTCCCTGTCATATTTCCAGACTCTTATTAAGGGAAAGTATTATGCAAATTCTCTGTTTTTTTGTATGTAAATTTATGATGGAGCTGGCAGAGAGTGAATCAAAGATTTGACATGCCTTTGGCCAAAAGCACAGATGAAAGGGATTACAGGGTGGTAAAAAGAAAAAAAGTGAGGCAAAATGGAGAGAGGGGGGGGGGTTCAAATCTAAAAGATCTTGACATTGAAAATTCCTTTGTTGTTTTTAATTAGTATTTAAGGGTATTTCCCCCTTCTTAACAACTCAGTAGACATGAGATACAAATGGGAGATATACGTTTAATCTGAGTCGCAGGGTATCATTATAATCATCTGGTGCCCATAAAATGCTGAATTCCTAAAAATGAGTAAATTTTATTCATTTCTTTCCTTATAAAGTTGTCAACACTGTTTTCATATCATGGCAGCCAAGGCTTCTACATTTCTTGATCAAAAGCAAGCAGGATGTGATGTGTTAATAGACTAAGGAATAAAACCCATTCAGATAATGGAGCAAACCTGGCAAAAATTAGAATTTAGCCACCTGACTGCAGGTGGCCATAATGAGTGACATTTTTATGAGCCCATTTTGTGGCCATGGCTGCAAAGGACAACTTCTCCAACTGTGCTGGCAGATTGGTCATCTCCATGCTGGCCTACAACCAACATAGTGAACCATAAGCCATGATTTACAGACAGCAGCAGTGGCCGGGTTGATGCAACACAGCAAAACAAATTCATGTAAATCCTGTGATGGCAAAGGATTATCAATTCAGCTAATCGGCCATCCCTGATGACTTTCCAGATGGTGCTTCAATGCCAGTTCTTATCTTGTTTCATGGTTGATTTAAGAAGTATGTGAGAATAACCTTGGGAGACAGAGAGAAGAGATACCTCAGATGAGAGGCAGCTGATCCTACAGAAGGAAAAGGGGTGTGGGAAGCATCTCAGAAGGGACCCTCCCTAGTTTCCTGGAAAGTGTAAAGGAATCCTTTCAGACTTGCAAGATTCTGGTAATGTAATCTTATAAGAAAATTGGAGCTCTTGGGTGAGCTTGGGTGTATATTGAAGTTATATTTCAAAAGAAATATCCAGAGAGAGAAAGAGAGGGAGAGAAGAGAGAGAGGGAGAGAGAGAAAGATTTGTTCATGCCCTTGTCACACACTAGATGGATGGCTGCTCTGGATCAAATGGAAAAATAAAATCAGATTGTCTCCATCAGAGCTGGCCTATCAGTCAGGTTCAGATATTCCAGCAAATTGTCTACAAATCAAATCTCAGAATCGATGTTATTGTCCAGGTATATTTGCTGGGTAGGATCAAAAAAGTGAAGATGTCAGCTGTGAAAATGTGTGACACACACAAAAATCAGACAGAAGTTTGATCGCACACCACAGCCACTGTATTTAATTTTTGATTTTACCCAGTAGACACCCCTGCTGTTCACTATCCCAATAAGTAATTACATTGGAGAATACTTTTTTTTCCCCTTGAAGTAAAAGAAAGAAGAGAGATTCCTGAAATTGTGTTGTTGTCTAGATTGCCATCCAGAGAGCAAAGAGGCAGCAGAGTTTGCAAAGTTTAGCCATCAGGAAGAGGATTAAAATGGCTCCTTCCTAACTATTCTTACAATATACAGTATCCATTCTTAAGCAAATAGTTGCTTTAGTCTGGCAAGATTCTGTCTTTAGGTGAAGAATGATAAATGAAACTACTCTTAAGTAACTTCATGTCCAACTCCAAAAGCATTCAATTTTATTAGCTTTCATAAAGTCTCTTGGCCCATATCAAAAGGCTTCTTTTCATGGCAGCATTGTGAAAGCTTTCTAAAAACATAAAATGGATACAATTAAAACTGTGTCTTTGCAAACAGAGACAAAATTGGGGAGGACTAGCATTGTCATTTGAAAACAGTAACTGTCAACATCTCTCTCTCTCTCTCCTCTTTCTCTCTCTCTTCTCTCACTTTCTCTCTCTCACACACACACATATATAGTAGTTTAATTCAATTGAAAAGACACACAAATTAAAAGAATAAAAACAAAAGGAACAGTAGAAAAGAAAAAAAAAAGAAGAAAGAAAAAATTAGAATATAGTGGGGGTAAAAGAAGAAATACAGTATATAAAGAAATGTCCCCAGCCCTTTCATCACAATGAGTGGAAATGATTTTAGTAAGATATCACCTTCCCTAAAAATACAAGCAAGGATCCCTTCTTCCCATATCCTATCTCTTATCCATAAACAAATCCTTAAAGCCTCCTCATTCATCCCTGATCAGCAAAAGTCCATTAAGGGTTACCAGAGATAAGAAGGTATCTATTTTAACCTTGATGTTTTTCCTCCCCACATTTATTTTCTCCATAATTTTGAAGCAGGTTCTTATTATCTTTGGACTGATTAATTTGTCCTCTTTCCTTGGGATATTGTTCCATTTCACAAATTGATGTGTTTTTTTTCTTTTTATTGCCAACAAATTATTTCCCTGTTGCATCCAGCATCTGGGGGTGCAGAGAGACACACAAACAAGCCACCTTTTAACTCACCTCCCCAGCAAATGCTTATCAGCTGCTTGCACCATCCCAAGCAGTTCTGCTTCTGAAAGTGGTGCGTTGACGTATGTCATTATTTCCTTCGAAGCCAGAGGAAATGTAAGTTGGGTCAGCATAAATGGCCATTAAAAAGGAAGGCAGCTCTCTTTAAGATTTTCTCTCCGTCTTCTGGTAAAAGGTGCAACCAGCTTTTTTGCTCAACCCCTGCAGAGCTCAGAAGTCACCTTGGTCTGATCTCTTTAACCAAAGCCCACAAACAAGAAAATTGGTCCAAGAGTTTGCAAGGAGATTTGGTTTTTCTGGCCCATCGCTCTGAACTGTTTTTTTTTTTTAAAAAAAAAGGAAATGGTACTGAAATGTGAGCGAGGGAAAGAGATAAACAGACCAGTTTTTTCTCAGTGTATATGTGGGGTGGGGAAGGAAGAAAGGAGGGAAAAGGAAGGAAGGAAAAGAAAAGGAAGGAAGGAAAGGAAAAGGAAGGAAAAGAAAAGGAAGGAAGGATGGAAGGGAGGGAAGGAAGGAAGAAGGAAAGAAAAGGAAGGAAGGATGGATGGGAGGGAGAGAGAGAGGGAAGGAAGGAAAGGAAAAGGAAGGATGGAAGGGAGGGAGGGAAGGGAGGAAAAGGAAGGAAAAGGAAGGAAGGAAAAGGAAGGAAGGAAAAGGAAGGAAGGAAGAAGGAAGGAAGGAAAAGAAAAGGAAGGAAGGAAGGAAGAAGGAAAGAAAAGGAAGGAAGGATGGATGGGAGGGAGAGAGAGAGGGAAGGAAGGAAAGGAAAAGGAAGGATGGAAGGGAGGGAGGGAAGGGAGGAAAAGGAAGGAAGGAAAAGAAAAGGAAGGAAAGACGGACAGAAGGGAGAGGAGGAAGGAAAAGGAAAGAAGAAGGAAGGAAGGAAAAGAAAAGGAAGGAAGGATGGAAGGGAGGGAAGGAAGGAAGAAGGAAAGAAAAGGAAGGAAGGATGGACGGGAGGGAGAGAGAGAGAGGGAAGGAAGGAAAGGGAAAGGAAGGATGGAAGGACAGAAGGGAGAGAAGGAAGGAAAGAAGGAGGGGGAGGGGGAGGGGGAGGGGAGGAGGAAACGTTGCAAATAATGAACACCATCAGCTCCTCCATCTTATTCTCTAGGCTTCCCAATGCTTGCACTCACAAAAACACCAAACATGGAAGGAAATATAAACCACCTCATCCACTGCGGAACTTTCCAGAAGCCATCCTGTTCTACACATCTTCCTTCCCTTGTTTACTGTCTGCAAGTTCATTATTTTGCACATCTGGGTTTTTATTGATGCTCTTTTAAAATGCGTTTTTGCAGTTGTCCTATTTTTCCACGGTTTAGATGTTTTCTCAGTCTGTGTTTTTACTGATGTTTTTGCCCCCACCTAAAGTCTACTATTCCAAAGTTTTACAATGAGTCGGTCTTCCCATTCGCCCCCCCCCCTTTTTTTTCCCCCTTCAATTGCCCCCCCCCCCTGATGATTTCCAATGACGTGGTTGTCATATACCTGACTGCAGCATTTTGTTGTCCTCCTGTAAATCTGTCCTCTTTTTCAGACTGCTGGTAACTTCATTATGCTGAGGAAAGAGAAGGGTAGACTTTTAAGACCGAACCATTGATGTATTGCTCTGCATATTCTCCACTTAGTGGCAGAGAGAGGAACACATAAGCTATATTTTTTGTCCATGCGCTAACCTAATAACTTCCTGTTTTGAATGAGTCAACAGAATTGAAGATGTTTTTAATTCTATCTGCTTTTGAACGACGTCTTCATTTACAGCGAGAGTTTTTGCTCTTTGCCAGATGCCAGACCGGTCATTGAATTTTGCCTAAGGCAAAATCCAAAAGCAAACACGTGGAAATATGAAAATTTGAATACATTGCTGGAGGGGGGAAAAAACAGCAGACTGAGAAAAGTCAAATCTGTTATCAGAAAAATGGGATTTTAAGCTGTGCTGGGGAATTCTGGGAGTTGAAGTCCACCCAAATTAAAGCTGACAAGGTGTGATGACCCAGGGCATGACACAAAAATAACAAAGTCACAAAAGTAGAATAAATTTCCTTTAATGCCTCCAACTTGGCCCCAATGTCCAGTTATCCTTGGCTTGATATCAAACTCTTCAAAAAACAGTCTACAAAGGGCAGAAATGCAGTCCGAACCCAAAGTAAAGATAATTAGAAACAAAAAAACCAACACAAACCACACTGAAGTAATTAACATGGCAGGCCAGGATGATAAATTGCAGACTTTCAAAGAATAACACAGCACCCATAGTTGGGAGGACGCCAGAACCCAGATAAGCCTTGACAAAGAGGCAAGGAGCAAAGCAAGGAGCTGTGTGCAAACACCCTTCTTATATCCTGTTCTCCCAGCTGCAACTAATGAAAGGGATCAGGGCCTTTTTCTCCCCCATAAGCCACATTGCTCCCTTCTCCATTCCTCCCTGCATGCCCAAGCATAAAGAGGGGGTGGCCCTGGGTCTTCTTCTGCACGCCCAGCCGGACTGTACCCTTTCCCCATTTCTTCCACAGCCACTGGAGCCACACTCCCGCTCGCTGTCAGCTGCTCAATCTCCCCCCCTCAGAATCAGACTCCAACAAGGGCATGACACAAGGTTAAAAAAACACTGCTGTAGAACAGAACTCTCCAAACATGGCAACTTGAAGACTTTATTTACTTTATTCATTCATTCATTCATTCATTCATTCATTCATTCATGTATTTATTTATTTATTTATTTATTTATTTATTTGTCAGTTGCTTACAAGATAATAAGTATAAGTATATACATAGTTATGAGTACATGAAATGGGTACATATAAGAAAAATAAAAAGAAACAATAGGACACGGAGGATAGGCACGTTGGTGTGCTTGTGCATGCCCCGCACAGACCTCTTAGGAAAGGGGTGAGGTCAATAGTAGACCGTCTAAGGTTAAAGTGTTTGGGGTTTGAGGAAGAAACTTGTGGACATCAACTCCCAGAATTCCTCAAAGATTGCTGGAAAATTCCAGGAGTTGAAATCCACAAGTCTTTAAGTTGCCCGATTTAGAGTCTAGAAGAAGAGGGGATGAAAGAAAGGTCCAACTTTCCTTTCAGCCCAGCCAGGCCACATCCTACAAGTTGCAACAACTCTCAGCCTGTCCTTGATTGTGAATAACATTTAATATTGACTCAGCCTCCTCCTGGCCCATCGATCTCTTACCCCTCCCAATTTCCCATCAATAGTTTTATGACCTTGTAAATCAGCAGAAGTGAAATTGCTCTCTTCTTTGAGGACGGCTGGGCATTGTCGAGTCTTCTTGTCAGATCCATTGCTGGAGTGGTGGTTATGATCTCAAGAACTTAATTAGCTCCTGGCTTAGAATCCAAATCAAGAGGAAACCCTTCAAGTTCAGCCCAAATGCCACAGGTCTCTCTGGAAGGATGTACTAAAGTCATTGGGGGCTGACCCAGAAAATGCCTGTGTGAAAATCCTTTATTTTCACAATTGTTGTTATTAAATCAGACTGCTAGGGTGGAACCCGAGACCCTTGGAGAAAGGCAGAAGAGCTTTCCTTCCTCTGGAAAAACAAGCATATGAATTACGACTTCATCCACCACCAACCAACCTTCCCCAGTGACCTCTTAATGAACAGTGAAAAACTCCACTCCCGAGTTGCAGATTCATATTCGAATTCTTTGGTCACCCCAGGCTATATTTTCAAATTGGTTGCTTGTTTTCTGGATGCACTCAAAAGAAAAAAGAAAAAAAAGAACAATCAAGGAATGCTTAACGGAGCCTAAGAATATTGCTCTGTTATTTCAGTCCACCTTTAATGGAATGGAGAAGGAATAAATATACGTCTCTTTTCCAAGAAAGCAAAGAGCCTTGGGAAATATGTTCATTGCAACTTAAATCTAAAAATAATTGACGTTGCTTATGGGTTGTGTTAATTTACAGCCCTGCTAACTGGATTGACCTTTTCTCTGTGAAGAGAAGGCAGAGGCTCAGGCTGATGGTATTTGGTCTAATCTGGAATTTATGGCAGGCCAAATACCTTCAGGAATGGCCATCTTTGAAAACAAGACCCTTATGGAGAGAAATGGAAATCAAAGATGCATTCAGTCTCCTTCTTCCAATTTCTTTTCTTTTTCTTTTTTGCCCCAATGGGGTCTTAGCATCCCAGCATCCCAGACTGTTTGGTCATATTTGTATAAAATTAACAGAACGTTTCTAATGCCAAAACAGCCTTGAAAAGAGCCACATGCAGAACTTCAATTCAGAGATTCAATTCATGGGGACAGAACAGATGGCCCTTGACTTACAACAGTTCATTTAGTGACCATTCAAAATTACAACGTCAAACTTGATAATAGATTATACAAGGAAAAGAAATACCCTGAAAAGACTAGCCTCTAAGACATTAGAGGATGACTATAAAGGAATATAATGGAGAAAAGTGACTTATGACAATTTTTCACACTTACAGTCATTGCAGCATCCCCATGGCCACATGATCAAAATTCAGGTGCTTGGCAACTTGACATTGGGCTCCTCTCATTTCCTGACGACGACCTGTGCAAAGCAAAAGCAATTTGAGTGAGGTATAAAATTTAGGGCTGCGCCCCCCACCCCCCAGGCTTGTTTGCATTTTTTTAGCATGTATTTATGATGGTTGCAGTGTCCCAGGGTCACCCGATCCCCTTTTGTGACCATCTGACCAGCAGAGTCAATGGGGAAGCCAGATTGATTTAAGAACTGTGTAACTAATTTAACAACCACAATGGTTCACTTTACAACCGTGGGCAAGAAAGGTCATAGAATGGAGCAAAACTCACTTAATAAATGTTTCACTTAGCAAGCTAAATTTTGGGCTCAGTTGTGGTTGTATGTTAAGGATTACTCTACTTCAGTCAAATCTCTGACTTTCCACGGGGAATTGAGCTGACTGGCAGACCCCCTTCCTGGCAACATTGTCCTGACCTCACCTTGTTTATAGAAACCACCCCCAGGTAGAAATCTCTTGGAAAAGGCAGTTCTGCTGTGAGTGCAGCCATTCAGATGACAAATTAGACCTCCAGCCAAAGCAGAGAGGCATAATCAGAGCTGATATTCAGCCGGTTCTGACCCGTTCTGGAGAAACGGTAGCAGAAATTTTGAGTAGTTTGGAGAACCGGCAAATCCCACCTCTGACTGGCCCCGCCCCCATCTATTCTCTGCCTCCTGAGTCCCAGCTGATTGGTTGGGTCTTCTTTGGTTGCCCTGCACAGGAGAAGGGAGCTGGAAAGCAGGTTAGTGGGGTGGGGAGGGAAGGGGGATTTTGCAATAACCTCTCCCCAGGAATGGGGAGAGAATGGAGATTTTACAGTATCCTTCTCCTGCCATGCCCACCAAGCCATGCCCACAGAACTGGTAGTAAAAAAAATTTGAATCCCACCACTGAGCGTAATCTGATGCCCCCCAAGCTGCAAAAAACAGGAGGGTCACCCCAAAGACCTCCCAAAGAGACCTCCCAAAGTTGTTAGCCAATTGCAATGGGTCTAGGCAGCAGATTGAGAAGATGATTAATTATGCAGTTGGAGGAGGATTATCGTAAACAAATTAGCTGCGAATGAAATTGGAATGTAAATTCAATTTCGTTTTTCACCTGGCCCCGTCTGCTAACATGGAGACTGAAGACTCCAGCATGTATCTTATGAGCTGTGTGGAGCTTTCATGCTGGCGGTGGAAAAACCATATATCCCTGGGCTAAACCTAATGCACAAAACACTGTGTGTTTAATTCTCCCCAACTCTGTAACGTCTAGCAGTGAAATAATAAGGCTATTTTGTTCTGTTGGAAAAAAAACACACACACATACAAATGCCTTAGTTTCATACTAAGCAGTAGAGCTACTGAAAGGGGCTGGCATTTCAACCAGTCTGAAGCCATCTAGTCCTGCACACTCCAGATGGGTCTGAGAAATAGATATTGTTAAAAAAAAAACTCAATAATTTATTTATTTATTTATTTGTAGCACAAGTACATGGGGCATTTCCCTACTCTCCCATTTCTGGCTTCAAATTCTCTCTCTCACAGACACACAGTTGTTAGGTGAGAATAGCAATTTATTCCAGGTTGAGTAGACCAGTAAAGGAATGTAAGTCAACAAAGTCTCTTGGTGGGGAAAAGTAGGCCTGGTGGCTTTTCTTTTCAATGGGAGCACACAGAAGAATAATTAAAAGTAGACTTAGACTTCAGAGAAGTCAAGCAGTGGTAGATTCAAAAATGTTTACTACCGGTTCTGTGGGCATGGTTTGGTGGGCATGGCAGGGGAAGGATACTGCAAAATCTCCATTTCCACCCCACTAACCTGCTTTCCAGCTCCTTTCTCCTGTGCAGGGTGACAAAAAAAGACCCAGCCAATCAGCTGAGACTTGGGAGGCAGAGAAGAGATGGGGTTGGTGGGGCCAGTCAGAGGTGGGATTTGCCAGTTTTCCAAACTAAGAAGAAGAAGAAGAAGAACTTTGTTGTCGTTGTACAAGTACAACAAAACTGTGGATGTACCCCAGCAACTGTTCGCAATACAATAAAACCAGAGCACTTAAAAATGAAGATAAGAAAAATAGAGTACCCACATCTCCATTTACAATTAGAGAGTACGATATCTAAGAATATACACAAAGTACACATCCAACACTGACTATGACGCTTTGCCGAGTATAATACACAAGAGATGGATTATATTGTAATGTGTTATTATACAACTGCTCAAAATTTCCACTACAGGTTGTCCAGAACCAGCTGGATACCACTTCTGGAGTCAAGGAAATTCAGAAGTCAAGTCAGGTTTGTCAGCCAGCCGGTGGTCAGAGTTTCAGAAGCAGGAATCTCAGGAATTTCACACTTAAAGCAGGAAATCGAATGGTTGCCTCCAATTGAGCAACATGGGTCAGCTCTACCTCTTAAAATCAGGCTGCAGCCTTCCTCTTCCATTAAGTTATTTTTCTCCCTTGCTTGGGTAAGGAGCCTCACTGAACATCTTTGCTCTGCTCTCCATTCTACTTGCCAGGTCTAAGAGCTTGGAGGCCTTATGTCATCGTCTTACCACTGTTCTGATGATATGTGTGTGTTTGATCAGCCTCAGATGATTCTTTGCTTGGTGTCTCCTGAGGCTGACACTCCACAGGTTGAGTTGGAGCAGCTTCCACAGAGTCAGGATCTGAGCCTAGGTCAGAGGTGGTATTCAGCCGGTTCGGACTGGTTCTAGAGAACCGGTAGTGGAAATGTTGAGTAGCTTGGTGAACCAGCAAATCCCACCTCTAACTGGCCCCACCAACCCCATCTCTTCTCTGCCTCCCAAGTCCCAGCTGATCGGCCTGGGTCTTCTTCAGTTACCCTGCACAGGAGAATGGAGCTGGAAAGCAGGTTAGTGGGAGGGAATGGGGATTTTGCAGTAACCTTCCCCTGCCATGCCCACCAAGCCATGCCCATAGAACTGGTAGTAAAAAAATTTGAATCCCACCACTGGCCTAGGCCCTGGGCTTTGACACCTACACGACCGATCTCAAGACCAATAGCATCTGACTGAAATACAATTAACATCCTACAGTTGGGGATGAAATACAAAAGTGCAGATGAAGAGGATTTGGATGTGTCTACAAAAGGGTAGAACATTGCCTTCCTTACATAATCCTGAGGAGAAATCTCAGGTCTCAAGGCATTGTGCTGTAACGTTTTTTGCATGATAAAACTTCTTGGGGCCAGGGTGCCTTAACAACAAGATCTTATATCAAAGGAAGGATAAGTGATTTGTTGCCATTCCCTCCCACCACTAGAAATATGTACATTTCTAATTAGATTAGAGATTGACTTTCTTCCCTTTCCATTGTAACAAACAGATAACTTCTAAATGTCCTTGTAGATGTAGAGAATGACTTTCCTCTGTGTCTGATGCCTGATTTATTTTAATAAGGTATACATAAAACTCCGACTTAATCTTTTGCCCCAAAATGTTTTGCTGGAATTGTTTGATATGTTAAAATTGCTCCTTTGGATTTAATAACTCTGCTAGTCTGGTGGTCAAGATGATTTTGGGAGAGATTAAGAAAGATGCTGGGGTTTATGGTCCTGCTTCCTCAAACTCACCGTCTGTTCTTTGAAATCTGCCTTTTCATCCTGTGGATGTTAAATGTTCCAGCTTTAAATATGAAAATAGAAACGGAAAGGAAACTGTGCATAGCAATTTCAGGATTATTCATTAGTGCCTGCTTTTCAGCTCAGAAGAGGCTGTTGCAGAACTTGAATTGACCTTCACATCCCTGGACTTTATTCCTACAATTTGCTGAACGGGAGAGTGGAGAGGAAAGTGCCTAGTTAGGAACTCCACAAACCCCAAAAGGGTAAATTTGGGCAACCCACTAAGTGCTTCCATCAGCTAAAGCTAAGAAAAAGGACAATTGAAAACCAAGTCCTCTATGATATTATGATAAAGATAATGAGGAGGAGGAGGAGGATGAGTTGAACAGTCATCCAGATGTTTAGACTGGGTTTGGTACTTTGTCCATCCCTAAGGATCAGGATGGGCAGATGTTGTTTGATGGTGTTAAAAGGTCTCATCAATAGCAGGTTGTAAGCTATTCCAAGTCAAGCTGCCTTTTGCAATTGACTGATGGAGATTTTGTCAATGCCAATGGTATCCAAGTGGTTTTCCAAATATATCATTATGATGGTGTGTTGCACAGTCACAATCTAGATGTCTAGACTGGATTTGGCATTTTTATTCACCTCTCAAGCCCTTCCCAAAGTCTTGAGATAACTAGGCAGACATTGTTGTTTTGAGGGTGTTACAGATATCATCACGAGATGTAAGCTGTTTCAAGCAAAGCTGCCTTTTGCAATTGACTGATGGGGATTCTGTCAATGCCCAAGGCTTCTTGCTGGATTATTTGAAGAGGGGAATACCCTCTACACACAACAACAAAAAAAAAAAGATGTGTTCTTCTCATTAAAGCTACCAAGCTTTGTGCTGCTCTGAAAGTGGCTGTTGTGGTATATTAGCTTTTGTGGTGTAGTGGCATAAGTGAATGTCAGCTGTAAAGATACAGTATCTGCTGATCGGCAGGCATCAATTACGTTAAAAGAGAAGAGTTTTCAGGCTTTTGAGTTTTATATCACAGGAATCAGCATTTTCATCAGTCAGAAAATGTACTGCTGTTACTTCCAGGATGAGAAGTTTTGCTAACACAACTTTGTGGAAAGTCTGACCACTTTGTTTTTTGAAATTCCTTTGGCTTAGTGGCTCTTCACTCCACTGGGTGACTTAATATTTATCTTCTATCTTAGCAATGTCAGGGAGATCTCCCAGGAAGGAGACTGATGGGTCTCTTAACAATTCCATCATATTTTATAGCTAGCAATTTAAGAACAAATCTACAGTGTTCATTATTATTTCAAATGTGTCTATTGTGACTTATAGCCCCAGGAGACAAGTCATAACCAACCTTCTTGGCAGATTCCAAGTTGCAGCCATAAAATACACAATGTCAAAAATTTCCTACCGCAAATTCAAAGTGCTAAAAACATTGTCCACCTTTAAAATAAAGGTAAAAGACCTTATCCATCTCAAGTCAATCCTAACCACGTGTGATTTAGTAGGAGTGTGGCATTTTTAACACAAATGTTCTCAAGTCACACTTCCAAGCAGCAGTTTGTCACTGGGGGAAAAATGCCTTCAGAAATCCTCATATCATGAAAATAAATATGTGAAAAGCATGCATTATGTTATGGGGAATCATTAGGAAAACTGCATGTAAAAACACAACTTGGATATGTAATACGCCATGGGAAAAATAAATAATATAACGGTGCCAATCTTCACGTAACGTTTACTTGAATTGCAAAAATGGGAAACTAATCAAAATCAAACTTTTGTGTAAGAAAAACAGCCAAGGGATTAAAGAACAAGCATAAAAGAAATCCAGGAAAGAAAAGGAACATTTGTCAAGAATGGAGGCATAACAATTTCCGTGCAACTCATCAGTATTCAGTGATAAAATGTTGTGTCTTCTCCATTGTCTCTAAACCACTGTCAAATGAAATTGGTCTCTGTAAGAACGCTTTTGTGTATCCCTTGAGTATCTCAATACAATAAATATACTTTTCAGAAGCTCGGAGTCTATCCTTTTAACTCAACAGTATGATATCTTTCGGATTATATTCAATTACTGTAATTTGAGAAATACAGAATTTCATCTATTTTTATGGAGTGGATTATGTCCTTATAACGATATATCAAAGAGGTCTCCTGGCAATTTTAGAATATATTTCTTGTTTATGAACGCTAGGAGGTGAGGTGTTTTTCTTTTCTTTCTTTCCAACCACTTGTCATTCTTGAGTCTCAAAGTAAGGGAAAAGTTATTTTCAAATGTAATAGTGTACAAAACTCAAAAATCTACACACGCACACACAACACTCCAGAAAGTACATCACTTTAGGAAGGTTTAAAGAATTACAAGTATGTAATAAACTTACCCTGAGTTGAAAAAGTTCTACACGTTGGTCAGAAATAAGTCATTTTTTGAAATATGAGGAAACATTATTGTGAGTTATAGCCAGTGTCTTCTGCTCCTATTTTTACTAAAAAAATAATAATAAACTGTAAACACCTGGAGAAGGATTTAATGACTACCCTAAGCAGCACGAAAGAAGCAGCCTGGTATGAATGCAAAGAAGCCTGGAGAATCTTCTAGTTACTTGTTGGGTGAATGAAGGCAAAGTTTGGTCTGTTTCTTTTGGTCCATCTGCTAGCATAGAATGGTGATATCTCTCATCAATTTTGAGATATAGACCTGAAATTGGGTATTGAAATTTGGGAGCCAATGCTGTGTTTTCAAGGTTGGATTCCAGCTAACTTCTGCATCAACTTTGGAAAATGGTGATTTCTGCTCTCATGACATCTTTACATTCTGGAAAGAACAGTTGTGAAAGAAGAGCAAAATAAGTTTGAAAACTACAGGCTATGTCATCTTCTTCCTTCCTCCTTTTTCTAAGCACCTACCCTCAACTTTAGTTCTTTCCCTTTCACAAAAGAGACACTATTGGGCCCAGCCTCAAAATGACACTTCTTCACTTCTAAAATTTACTAATTGGTGTTATTGAACTTCTAGAGTTGAGGGAACAAAGTATTTGATGAACTGGTTTCCATTTTTTTTAACTTTTAAGCATTTGATGGTCTAGTCTTCCTTGGGAGGTGTATGAAGATGATGAAATCTCATCATACTTCTGATACGATGCATAACTTTTGATGCAAATAAGCTAAGAGGTTCTTGCTTATTTTTCACATAGCACCTAAGTTAGGAGATCCTCAACTGATGCTGAGACTAGGAATTTGATTAAGGGGGTGGGGACAATTCAGCAGGAGCAGTTCTCTCTCCTGTTTGGACCTTTTGTTTGTAAAAAAATCAGCTGAGCTCCCTTCAGCTCAAATCTGAAGAAGAGCAATCTTCAGCGGTACTAATGGAGGTCCCATCTCTTCAAATATCCATGATATCTGTGGGCATTTCATTTGAGCATGCTTAGAAACTAAGCAGGGCAACACACTTTAGTGTGTTGGTGGACTGTTGATGTGATTTTTTTCAAAGAAGTGAAGAGTTTCTTGCTTATTTTTCACACAGCACCAATGTTAGGAGAACCTCAATTGAGGTTGAGACCAGGAATTTGATTAAGGAGAAGGAGACATTTCAACGGGAGCAGTTTTCTCTCTTGCTTGAAAAGATGTGCAGATATATGCCTACTTCTATTGTTTAATCATGCCATTTTCACACAGATTTGTTTTATAATACCTTTATAGGAAGTCCTGCAATTTCTTCTCTTCACAGGTTGTTGATCAAGTGTTTCTCCAAAGGCAGCATTATGATTATTTGCAGCTTTTATTAGTATAGAGTCCAAGGTATGTGTCTGAAGGAAAACCAACCCAAATCCAGGGAGGTTTCTCAATTAAAATGACCCTAAGGACTAAGGGCTGTTGGTGGCTAATCTGGGAAGTATTTCCTTGTAGAGATCTTGAGTCAAAAAAGACCCAAAGATTGATTGCCATGATCTCTTGATCAAAACTCTGCTCCATTTTTTTACACTCCTTGTACATGAATGTAGAATGGTAATCACTCTAATAGTTATATCAGTAATAACTTATAACATCTGCTTTGCAACAAGCTTATACTTCCCTTCTTAAAATTATGCATATAAATAATAGAACAAAAGGAAATTACCATAAGTGTGTTGTAATTTAAAAAAAAAATCAAGGTCAAGCAATTGAACATTGCTATGATGGAAGGAAATGGAATTTAGGAAAGTTATCTGTGGCTGGATTTCATATGAGATGTCCCAGATAATTGACAGAACTGTGCGATTCTTCTACAAGGTTAACAAACTGGACATAAATTAATTCTGCCCCAAAGATGGAGCTGTCATTTTCAGAAGCTCAACTGGAAAAAGCTGAGATTTCAGGGCCTGTTCACAGCTTTTTGTGAGCTTTTTTTTTTTTTAAAAAAGAAAGAATGAGGAAGGGGTCAGGGGAGTTGAAAATCAATGTTAGTCTGAAATGACTTTTTTTTTTTCCAAAGCTGTAAAAAGAAATATTGCCTCACATTTTCATCTTCTGTAATAACATCTCGGCGTGCATATGAAATTGAATATGTTGCTGCTAGTTGGACTTGAAACCACATCTTGTCACTAGCAGTTGACAGAGGATGAGTTATGAAACCAGTTGTGTGGCCCGAGGAAAAGCGGTGTTCATGGATTGTGAAGACTTGGTGCTTTGCTTCAAGGAAAGACAAAGTGAAGAACCCCCTCAAAATCATTGGGTGAAGCAACATGGACCCTGGATTTTAAGAGCAAATTGGTCCTTGTGGTATCATAGGAGGATTTGTGGGTCTGCAGAAATCACTTTTCAATGTTCCCTGGACCTTGCGTGAAGTGTATCTTTGCTGATCCATAAAGCCTCATGTTTTTGCAAGTTATGTAACAGTGTCTGCTTGATGGATCAATCAAATGCCATCAAGTCGATGTTGACTCTTAGTGGCCAACTGGTAGACTTTCTCCCTCATGATCTATCCACTACCTGAGCCTTCAACTCTTTCAGTGGTGCATTCATTGCTGTTGTAATCAAATCCCCTGACCTTGTGGCTGGTCATTTTCTTTTTTCTCTTTCCTTAATCTATAATCAATTCAGCGCGGTTTGACTTGTTCCCAACACAAACTTAAACCCTTCCACTTTTTCCAGCATTATAGACCTGTCAAGAAAGTACATATAATGTATTCAAGGAATGATAGTTTGAACCTACAAATGTTAAATTCCATATGGTATATAAGGTTGTTATAACTCATTCTCTCCCTTTTTTCTCTCTCAGCATCTTTCCTTCCTTCCTTCCTTCCTTTCTCCCTTCCTCCCTCCCTCTGTTCCTCTCTCTCTCTCTCTCTTTCTCTTCCCCTCTCAGTCCTCCATGGAAATACTTGTCATATTTTATAAGCTACTTTTATTAGATCTATTTTTAAAAGTTGGTTGTCAACCAGAGGGAGCATTTCCTTTTTACACACTTACATACATCCAAATTTCTTTTTAACGCCCACATTGTTTCAGGGCTCAGGCAGTGTATTTGGTGACACTGACTGACTTTTTACCAAGTGTCATCTGTAGCTCTGAAAAGTAAAAAAATAATCCTGAGCTGAGGAGAGATGGCAACAGTAAGCTGTTTTTTCTCTCTCTCCAGTTGAAGAACATTAAGTTTGTCTTCACACAATACATAATTAAGGATTTCACTGCTATGAGATGCAGCAACAGATGTTTGCTTGGATGGTTTTAATAAAAGCTTAAATGAATTAATTGAGGATAAGCTAAACTTATGATAACTAAAAAAGGATATATATGTCTGGGTGGGTGGGGGAAACAAGTCTGATTATCAGATGCAGGGGACAAAAAAAAAGTCTATAATCTCTGATGACTTTCCAGGCTGTCGTTCTCTTATTAAACTATTAAATATGAAGAACTTTTATTTAATCCAGAGAAATATTGAATAAGTCTGAATCCTACAGGCCAGATTTTTTTCAACCTTGGCAACTTCAAGATGTGAGGACTTCAACTCTCAGAATTCTCCAGCCAACATAAAAGCAGAAGGAGAAATAAATTTAGTTCTGCTTTCCAAATCCAGCTGATTTTGTCTGAAGGGATGAGATGGCTTCAAATAGACACAAAGGTGGAAATTTCCAGATGTAATCCTTTTATTGTGCAATCTTCAACCTTCAAAGTCTTTTGACTGTAGGAAATGAAAGCTGTGAACAGTTTGGATGAGATTCACATGGAAAAATGGGGAGATAAAGAGTATAAGAGATGAACAGTAGCAAATCTTGTTCTATTTTTTTGGTTTTTTTGCAGACTGTAAATGATGAAGACCTTGAAAATGCAAATCAACATTCCCCAGGGATTTAAAACAAATTTCCATTGGCTTACATGCTGATCCATACCACCTGCAGGGAATCATAAAATGAGAAAGCCTAAATGGATTCTCTTTCTAAAGACAATATTTTTCAAGTGGATACATGAAAGTCATCTTTGTTCAAAGAGAAGGTCTTCGTGGCCAGAACCATGATAGGTGGATCACCAAAAGGAAGCATGATCAGAAATGTCTTTCTAAATTACTAAATTGGACATCACTTTTGCTGGGATCAAAAAGTTTTTCATCTCAGTTTTGCTAAAAGGACTTATTTGCTAAAAGAGTATTATTTATCTGTTCCTTTTGTGAGGAAGTTGTCTTCTCAAATAGCTGCTTTAAACCAGGGATCTCCAAACTTGACAACTTTGAGCCTTGTGGACTTCAACTCCCAGAATTCCCCAGCTAGCATGGTTGGCTGAGGAATTCTGGGAGTTGAAGTCTACAAGTCTTAAAGTTGCCAAGTTTGGAGACCTCTGCTTTAAACTTTCCAGGCATGCAGATTTTTGATCAAAAGTCTGAGCAATGAATTTGGAAAGATTCAACTTAAATCCATCCCAGATCACAAGCAGATTGTTATAAATATCCACTTACCTCCAATCATATTATAAGGCTGATCAGGATCTCTAGACAATTTATGGAAAAGGCACATTTTTCAGCTCAGTGTCCAAAATAATTTAACTTCAATCTCTCTCTCTCTCTCACACACACACACAATGAGAAGTAATGGTTTCAGTGTTTTTCCCCTCCACACACCCACCCAAGTCTGTGTCAAAGATGCATCTTGGACCAAATACCAACTTTGCAGTAGTCATTCTCTCACAGCTTCAGGGCTTCAGATACACCAAGACCATAATTCCCTCTGGACTCGAAGGAGTAATTGCCCTCAAGGTTTACTTCAGTATAAGCATTTATTCCTGCATTTATGAAGCACCATTTTTATAAAGAGATGCAGATGGCACATCTTATAGCATGAAATTACAGCAATAAGTTTATTTTCTCCATACATGCACACCCCTACCCAAAGAGAAGTCCTCCAAGAACACAGATTAATTTTCGGTTGAGTTGGTGTCCCTAAAGGTCGGGGTTGTGTGGAGCAAAAAAAATGGTTGAAGCACATTATTACCTCTTGACCTTGCTGTTGGACAATGACCATCTAAAATTTATTCAAAGTGACTTTATTAAATGAATAAATTCATACTGTGTAAGATCTGCACAACACCACTTGACTTGGTCCTAACAAATTGTTGTGTGCTGCAGAGGAGATGCAATTCTCTCCATCCAAGTGCTTTGCACAGATCTCAAGGATTCTCCAATGGAACTTGGAATTTTCCTGGAAGTAAATTCTGCACAAATGCACTCGCAGAACCATTTTTGAGGTACCTAAGGAAGAGGCCTCAGAAGTAGATGAAGATCTGCGGTGGAGATCTCAAAAATAGAGGAACAGAAGTGGCATGGCCACCACTTCTCTTTCCTTCAAAGATATGCTTCACAAACTTAACAAAGCAGTTAGTTGATGGTCTTTCAGCTCTCCTCTCCCTGGATTTTAAAGCAAGAAAAAAACATGGTGCTTTCTTAGGCATCTAAAATAAAGTATTGTTTCAAAAATCCAGTAGATTCTCAAGGGACTTAAGAACCGACTGGAGAAAAACATTTGGAAAGATCTGTAAAGTGGCCTCCTACTCTTTCGCATATCTGCAGAAGCTTCAACCCTTACAGCTACAATTCTTAAATATATTGTCTTATAAATTGTCCTGTCTGATGCCTGAGTCTTAAATCTCTCTCTCTCTCTCTCTCTCTTTCTTTGCCTTTAAGCAATAGACAATGCTTGCCTCTCCTTTTTTTAAACAATGCCTGTTTTATGCAGAGCTCTCTTTGACAAGTGGGAAAAATACTGCTTCCTGAGGTGTGCAGAGTGGAGTAAAGAACATCCGATCTGTCTGAGTTGGCCTTCTTAACAGCAAATCTCTTGTTTTGATGGGCCAAGGGAAGATGATGAAAACACATTCATCACTAAAAAAAGGGAACAGCAGAAAAGAATTTTGAAATCCAATTAGATCTTATATTCCTACTGTTCCAATAGGCTATTATAGGTTGTTCTCCCATCTGCCCTTCAGATATGTTGGCTTGTGATTCTCCTCCTCTTAAATTAGGGGATTTAGGGGATGAGGCTAAAACATGAAGAATGGTTGCAAGAATTTCCTTGCCTTACAAAGAATGGTTTAGTTCAATGAAAAGAAGGGCTAGGGGCGACATGATAGCAATCTACCAGTATTTAAGGGGTTGTCACAGAGATGTGGGGGTCAAGCTATTCTCCAAAGTACCTGAAGGCAGGACAAGAAGCAATGGACGGAAACTTAATCGAGGAGAGAAGCAACCTAGAACCAAGGACAAACTGGTTGACAATGAGAACAATTCATCAATGGAACAACTGGCCTCCAGAAATTGTGGCCGTTCCAGCACTGGAGATTTTCAAGAAGAGATTGGACAACCATTTGTCTGGAATGAATTAGAGTCTCCTGCTTAGGCAAGGGGTTGGACTAGAAGACCTCCAAGATCCCTTCCAATTCTGTTATTCTGTTATTCCAACCTTTGTAGGTATAGACACATATCTAAATATCTTTTTGCAATCCTTCATAGCTGCTCTGCTGAGCACTACCTAGTGACGTATTTCGGTGATTGTATTATTCTGTTATTCTGTTTATTGTTGACCAAGCAAATAAGGAGAATGAGAGATGTCAATCCCCCAGTTCAAAAATGTTCTCATCCCTTAAATATTCTATTGTTTTACTTTCTCCAGTTCCTATCCTTCTTTCTCTCATTTTTGATCATTTACTGTCCTCTGAATTCACAATAATTCAGGTAGTTAAGAATATAAAGTGCTGGACTTCTGGTTTGCAAGGCTCGGCGGTGGCAGGAATCCGCAATTGTGCACGGTTTCTGTTGCGCTCGCCGCTGGAGTGCCCCAAGCCAACCGGCTTCGGGGCTATAGCTACCCCGTAGAGGTAGCTGAAGACAGGGGAGACCGAGCAGGGGTCGGGGTGAGTCGCACCCCCCCTCCTCAGCTGACTTAACTCCCTTTTCCAAAAGAAATGGTCACAAATGGCCACCACAAAGAAGCTTTCATCTGGAAAAGAATGTGCAGGAGGAAGCTGAGAAGTGAAAGTTTTGGCTTACCGGGAGGAGAAGCAACATCCAAGATATCCTGGAATTTATATTTTGGAAAAAGATACATCGCTCCCTAAGAAGATCTGGAAGCAGCGAATGAAAGTGAAAAGGGAAAGTTTGTTTTTTCTCACTCTCCTTCCTTACGGTGACAGCAGATGAATGAGAAATTGGAAAAACCCGCTTTGGCATCAGCAGGTAATCAAACTGGAAAATTAAAGCCAAGGGGACAATAAAGATTTCTGAACACTGGAAAAAAAACTTTTTTTTATGCTGTAAATGGGAAGGGAGAGGATAAGAATTAAGATTAAGATTTGGCTGGAGGAGATTGCTTGGAATTTAAAAGACTAGAACAAAATCTAAATTGAGAGGAAATAAATAAAATAGAATTAAGAGAGTGAAAAGAGGGGAGAAGCTATATAGAAAATGTAAAATGGTAAATAAGATATGGAACGCTATATAAAAGTAAGCATGAACTTGAATTTATGTCTGTACAAAAAGATGTACCCCGGGATCAAACTGCTTTCCAAAAAGATGTTTTATGTTCTTTATGTTTTGTGTCTTGTTTGTATATGTTTGTTTTTTAAAAATTAATAAAATTCTTTTTTAAAAAAAAGAATATAAAGTGCCTTCCTAGTAGATCAAAGCAAGAGTCCGTCTCTTCCAATATTTAGAGAGTGGCCAAGTTCATCCAGGAAACATACAAACTCGGGTTTAATGGGGTTACTCTCTTCTAGCTTTCCTCCACAGGAGTGGCTATTTAAGGAACATTGCTTGTGATTCAGAAATACATCCTTCGAAACTCCTAGCTGCTCCTAGCTCATTCCTCCACGAACTGGCCCACTTCCCACTTCAGACCATCTGAATTGGTAGCCAACATAGTTGGACTGACTCAACTTTTTCTACATTCTTCTTATTCTGTGGCACTCAGAATTTGATGCAGCGACTAGATAATGCTGGATGGTAGAAGCTGAACATCGGTCATAGAGGTAGAAAAACAGCATTCCAAAGGAAAAATGTATGGTGATATGTAATCACTCATTTTAATGGAATCGAAGAAATTGTCATTATTCACATGCCCGCACAGCTTTTCAAGAAACGAAGTTGAGACTCTCCCCTGGTGCTTATTCATCTTCCAAGAAAGTCACAATCCATCTGAATTTCCCCCAGATTGTTTCAAGGTGATCATAAGTCTTATTTTTCCCTGGTTGATTGTTCTCACTGTTGGAAAGTTTTTCCTCATTTCCAGGTTGAATCTCTCCTTGTTTAGTTTCTATCCATTGTTCCTTGTCTGGCCTTCAGGTGCCTTGGAAAACAGCTTGACCCCCTCTATGGCAGCCCCTCAAATATTGGAAGACTGCTCTCCTGTCTCTCCTGGTCCTTCTCTTCACTAGACTAGCCATGTCCAGTTCAGGGCTGGGATTCTACCAGTTCAGACCGGTTCGGGCAAACCGGATGTTAAAGTTACATCTGGTTCCCCGAACCAGTCATTCAACTGACTGGCTGGCCCTGCCCACTCCTCCCAGGAGTCTCCCTGCAAGGAAGGGTCTGCACAGAGGCTCCAGGAGGGGGGAAGATGGACCTTCTGGAAGTCCGGAAATGGGCCTGTTTCCAGCTTCCGGAGGGTCTCCAGAGCCGGGGGAGGCCATTCTCACCTTCCCAGAGGCCTGGGGGAAGCCTCTGGATCCTTGGAAGGGCAAAATTGGCCTTCCCCCGGGCTCTGGAGGCTCCCCGGAAGCTGGAGACGGGAGGTTTCAATAGGCCATGCCCAGCATAGCCACTCCCACCCCCAGCAACCGGGCACTGTGCCTGTTGCTGGGATTTTTGAATCCCACTCCTGGTCCAGTTCCTGCAACCGTTCTTCATATGTTTTAACCTCCAGTCCCCTAAACTTCTTTCGCAGATGCTGTTAAAAGAGAGGAAAGGGGATAGAATTAAAGAGTTCCCCTTCATGGGCAACTCCCCGATGCTCCTTGAACTACAACAGTTTGTTTCCTTCTGAAGGTTGCTCACATCATAAAATCCTCCGAAATGTTGTTCGCAAGTGATAGATCCGATGAATCTTGCCAGAAAGGTCAGTGACCAAATAAGAACCCAGAGTGAATAAGTTTCTTTCCCAGAGGGGATATGTGGCTGGTGATGAAGTCGAAGCTTTCTTCCTGCATTTTTTTGAAAGCGTCAGCACGAAATAGGTAAGAGACTAGATTTCGATCCTCTTGAAGTGGAGAGTGTTTGTTGGCAGCCCAGGGGACCTCGTCCCACGTTTGACTTTTACAACTCCCTCTGATTCCCAGAAGAAAGATGCTACAACCTTTCCACACATTAAAATGGAGGAAGTCGTGTGTTCCAAAGGGAGGGTTGGGCTGAATCATTTTGGGATGCATGTAAGAGATGTTTGGAGTTCTGCAAAGAAATCGATAAGGAACAGTTCCGTCAAGAAGAAAGTGATTGGGGATGGGATTTTTTTCCCCCCAGCCTACACCCAACTACGCCATTGTTGTTTTCCCATTCTTGTTTTTTGCCCCATAAGATCTTTATGTCTAATCCTTTCAAAGACCAGAAAAGCTGAAGCAAAGTTCCATTAAGAGAATTAAGCAATATCTTGTGAAAGCATGGCATGCACCAAGAATTTTCTTCCATCCTTATAGTCCAGGCTCTTTTGGGAAGTTTTCATCCATTCTTTGTTTCAGTTTTACCACTTGGAAGTTTTTAAGAAGAGAGTGGATAACCATTTGTCTGAAATGGTATAGGGTTTCCTGTCTGAGCAGGAGGTTGGACTAGGAGACCTCTAAGGTCCCTTCCAATTCTGTTATTCCTATTCTGTTCTGTTCTATTCTAAATTCCATCCCATCCCATCCCATTCAATTCTTTCTATTCTATTCCAATTTCTATTCTATTCTATTCTATTCTATTTTCCATTCCATTCCATTCCATTCCATTCCATTCCATTCCATTCCATTC
>BLBF01000068.1:2071505-2089070 GCA_015471245.1 Laticauda colubrina
AGGAAGGAAGGAAGGAAGGAAGGAAGGAAGGAAGGAAGGAAGGAAGGTAGGTTAGCTTCACTGGATGGACAACCATCTGTAGTTGCATAGCTTGGAGGAAATGTATAACTCCTGTTTGAAACCATGGAGAGTTGTTCCAGAGCATTATTTGGTTGACAATCCTGGTCTAATTGGATCAGTGATCTTGATAAAGCAGTTCGCTTTGTCTCAAACAAATGACTCAGTCACCAAGATTCCAGATTTTTCTCTCCAATTGTTATTTACCACACCCCAATTGTTGATGTTAAGGTTGTTGCAACCTGCATCTGCCTATCCAAGCCTCCCTTGACTCATCCCAGTTAAAACCCTCCCTCAGTCCAAACCTTTTGTGTGTCCGATGATGTGAGCTCCTTGGCTCAGGAAAGCTTCTGCCTTCCAAACCTTCTCCTGATATTTTTTTGGCTGAGAAGACCCAAGGTCCCATTTATGGGAAAGATAGATTGGTACCTAGTGTTTAGGATGCAAATTGCCGTGTTATAAAAGACACACCTTTTGTGAACTATGTGTGTGTGGGGGGTTTTCTTCCCATTGACTCACTTGTGTGGATCTTCCTTTACTTGTATATTCTTTTGGAGACAAAATGAAGAGCTTTGTGGCATCATTCCAGCATGATTCTTGCCCAATTCACACCAAGCCAGGCCTCTGGTGGCAAGTGTTGCTATAGTAATAGCTGACATCTTATACTGTCAGCAGTCTGGATCTTCTCCTGCTCAAAGCCACGTAGATTCCAGCTGTCAGGAAATCAGTCAGCACTAAAATAAGTCACCCATTGCAACACAAATTCTCACAAATGGACTCCATTGGAAAAGGTGATAAGGTTGCTCTGTTTTGGGCCCCCTCTAGTTACAAATCCACCGTTTGTTTGGGGGATCCTTGTCACCCCTGACTAGCCCTTTCCCAGCTCAGAAGTTGCCCTTCTGCTACAGGTAATCCTCTACATGCAACCACAATCGATCCCAAAATTTCTGTTGCTAAGTGCGACATTTAATTTTGCCCCATTCTTCTTTCTTGCTGCAGAGTGCTGTCTGTCAGCTTTGGAAACCATATTAGAACCAGAAGCTTCCATGCTGCTACATTCTTGAGCCTGGGAATTTGGGAGGGGGCATTTTGTAGAGCATATATAGTTGGACATAATGGTATTCTTCTTATTGGTCAAGGTCATGTTGTTCCTGCACCTGGAAGAAGCGTAGTTGAAGGGATGCCTCAGGCTGGGATGGGATGTGATTGGGACATGTGGTGGGCTGAAGGGATGCAGGGGTTGGGTTTGTCTTTTTGAATTACTGAGGGAAAACCCAGGACTCTCAGATTCCTGTTGACAATTTTCCATTCTTTAAGGCAGGGGCCCCCAAACTTGGCTGGTTCAACTCCCACAATGTGGCAAAATTTGGAGACCTCTGCTTTAAGGAATCCACTCCCAACTTTCAGAGAAAGAAGTTTCATTTTGGAAAGATCCCTGGATGTTCCTTTTGGCTTTTTGTGGCTTTTCTTTCAGCAATCTGTTGGCAGCTGGGAAAAGAAGAATACACCATGTTTGGTGAACCAAATCATGCTGAAGCAGAAATATTGAACCCATCCAGCTAAAAGTCTCTCACCATCTCATTTAATCAAGGCTTTCAGTTGGTTTTACTATCTCACTTGGAATTCAGTGCTGTAGAGATTTCATTTCATATTTCTAGGACGAGAATTAAAAAGTCATTCCTCTTTCCTGAATATCAGATACTTCTTTTCTCCTGTGAATGGCACTAGTAATTGCTGACACCTTACTGCCCCGTGTTGAAGAAGAGAGTTAGGACATTTCTAACAGATGAGCTGAAAAACAAGGAAAGGGTCAGGTTCAAGTTGCTGAAATAGGGCAGGGTTGCAGAGAAGAGGAAGCAAATGAATGCATGAACATGCGGAATAGAAATCAGCCTTAACCTCAAGGTTGTAAGTTGCTCAGTTTCCCCACAGGAAGTTTGAAAGCTCTGAATGGTAACTTGCATTTATTTTAAAATTGCTGTTGGCCAGACGGCTCTGTTTTGACCATTTTTCCCCCAAACTAACATTTTGGAAGGAAGGTTGGAGACTAAAACATATGAAGAATAGCTGCAGATTTTGGGTTTGGCTAGTCTAAAGAAAAGAAGAATTAAGGGTGACATGATAGCAGTCTTCCAATATCTCAGGGGCTGCCCCAAAGAAGAAGGGAGTCAAGCTATTCTCCAAAGCACCTCAGGGCAGGACAAGAAGCAGTGGGTGGAAAGTAATCAAGGAGAGAAGCAACCTGGAATTGAGGAGAAACATCCTAGCAGTGAGGATGTCACTTCACTCCAACTCATAGATGACTTAAAATGAATGTGCTCCATTCTACTTCAAATTTTACGTTGGGTGGCCAGGTTGTAGGTTATGGGGTTGAGTATCTATGGAACCATCTGCCTTACTACTTAACCCTTCCATTCCACTCTGCCCAATATTATTTCAGCAAGATCCTTGACAAATTTCAAAATGAAATATAGAATAACAGAGTTGGAAGGGACTTTGGAGGTCTTCTAGTCCAACCCCCTGCTCTGCCAGGAAACCCTAGACCATTTGAGACAAGTGGCCGCTTTCTCCAAAGATAGCCAGTGTAGTTAGAGCAGGGTGTCAAACTCAAGGCCCACAGGCTGGATCTGGCCTGCAGGATGCTTAGATCTGGCCCATGGGGCCACCCTGGAAACAGCAAAGGACCCACTCTGGCCACATCTACAACCTTTGCCCCCCAAGGTCAAATACAACCCTGATGTGGCCCTCAATGAAATCAAGTTTGACACCAAGTTAGAGAGCCTTCTTGGCTTATCATGCTTGCCTTCAATTCCAAATGAAGGACATCAGCGGGATCCTGCTCAACACCAATGGTACAGAAGAGGTCCTGCCCTTGAGAAACTTCTGGAGACATTTGGAAAAGATGTCCCTGCCCCAAAATTAGAGAAGGGGTTTCATGGAGCCATTTGAACAATCTACTCCTAAGCTGAACACATTTATTGTTGTTGTTGTTTTCTGTCAAAAATTTTCGTGGTTCTTCACAAGCTCCCAGGTTGGTGGGACAGCACTCCAGGGGGTTTAACATCATTGTCCAGAGGATCATGGGTTGCCCTCTCCCCTCTTTGGAAGAGCTTTATAGCTCCTTCTGCCTTAAGAAAGTTCAAAACATTCTCAAATCTCATCCTGGGGACCCTTTTTTTTGAACTATTACCATCTGGCAGATGGTACAGGATAATAAAAACAAGGACAAATAGGCTGAAAAACAGCTTCTATCCCAGGGCAGGAGCTCTGTTGAACTCTACTGTATAGTGCAATATTCATGCAATATTAGGGGTTTTCAATTCAATATGTGGAGTGTGAGAGATGTGTGTTTGTGTTTATTTTCATGGTCATGATGTGCACTGAAGATGTTGTTTGATTTCATTGTACGAGGAGCAATGACAAAGTAAAGTAAACTAAATTCAAGAAAGAATTTTGGAGAAGCAGGGACATCCCGTTGTAATGACTGCTGAAACCAAATCCTTGTATTATTTGTTGTCAATAGTCGTCCATAGGACTAGTTTTGGGAAGCAGCAGTGTTGAGTAACAAACTGGTTTCAGTCTGCTGTAAGAAACTCTTATTAGTAGAGAAACAGGACCATATTTCATCTCAATCCTCTGAATAATTCTCCACCAGGCCCAGCTAGAATTCAGGACCTCTGTCACTGAATACACTCTACACGTGTCTCCTTATTTGCACCTCGTACAATAGAAAACACATTTTTTCCCTCCAAGCACCAGAGATAAGAGTGAAGAGGTGATGTTGTTGGTCAGTGTGTGTTCAGGAGAAAAACCTTGGAAAATAACAGAGGGAGCCTGAAGCAAGAACTCATGGCTTTAGTCCAAATCACAATCAGATCAGAAGAATTATTTCATGGATGGACGGAGAATATTCTCCAGAAAGGATGTAGTGGAAAACAGCCAGGAGAGTTTCAGTGAGCAGAAGGAGTGTGGAACAGAGAGCAGCAGGTGCCAAGACAAGGAAGCTGTGTAAAAAAGTGTTATTGTAAACACAAGTGAAAGACGGTCTCCTGTGTCATCTTTCCACCAATGCAGGAAATCAGGTGTCACAGCTTTCCCCACTCTATCCAGCTTCACTTTAAAAATGACTGAAACAAGAAATGCAAAAAAATATTTGTTTTCTATTGTAGAAAGCCATTTTTATACAGATCCCAGGAGAATAGCTTTCTCCTATCCTCCCTTCTCGGGGGGAGCCATTTCAAGACATTCCTCACCAACCAATACACAGGTATGACATTGACCTTCCTAGCTGAAATAATGAAAAGAAACCCATGGACCTCCATCACAACCATATTGCTCAGAATGCAGCCTTGAAGTAAAAGCCACTGAGTTTCTCTTGAATCAACTCAAAGTGTAAGATTTTGGAGGCCTCAACCCACATCTGAGTCAGCTTGAAGAAGTCAGGGTGTTGCAGAAGAGTTTCCCCCATGAATGGTTCTGAATCACATGATGAACATCAACTTCCAGGTGAACCTGAATATCTGTCCAGGAGGCAGATAATATTGCTCATATAATATTTTTTTTTTTCTCCAAGGCAGTTTTCTTGGAAATTGATTAGCCACGTAGTCTATTAATTCCTTGGGAATCCTAGACAGAGGCTCATTAAAAGTGACAGCAGAATGAATGACTGCCATGCCGTAATTTTAACTCACACTCATTAATCTTACATCCCTTTGTAATAAATGCCAGGTGTGCCCTTTTTCTGTTTTACTAGCTGTGGTCCCTGTTCAAGGACAGCATTTGGCAATGTGGGTGGTGGGATGTCTTTGTCTTCATCTTTAGATTCCCCCTCACCCCCTGGGCACCTGCCAAAGACATGGCCTAAACTAAATTTTCTACAGAACATTTTCCCATACTAATGTCAGGTTAACAATACCGTAGTTGTATCTCCACAATTTGGTCAGCCAGGAGCAGTCTCTCCTTTCTGAGGAACCTGCTGAACATTTTTCTTAAGGATTTCTCCTTGAGTCATGATGTCCAAGTTTTTGTACACACAAACAGTTTGCCTGCAGCCTATCTTGGTTAATTATGTGCCAGTGTAGACTCTTAATCACCACAGAGATAGACTATCTCCAGAAGATTTGATCCCCAACTTTGTCCATCCAGTTGTCCAAAGGGGCATTATCACTTCTATAATGGGGTCTGTCCACTTTACTAATGATTAACCTCCTCTTTCATTCCACGTGATCTTGCCCAGCACTATGGATTTATAAAAAAACATAAGTCTTGGCAAAATGTGTCTAAAATATAATAATTTGAATTTGACCCTTCATGCCTCAAGTTCATTTGTTTATTTTATGCTGTCCATGATCAAGCTCTTTCCTCCCCACCCTTCATCCATCCATCTATCCATCTACTGATCGATTGATCAATCAATCAAACGATCAATTGATTGATCTACCTGAATGCTTGATATGTGAAAGCTTATAAACATTCTCCGAACTGTGATCCTAGGATGTAATAAGCCTAGAAAAGAAGAAGTACATTCGTACGCTTCAGAGACCTGCTAATATAATCCATTTGTGCCATATGGCAGTTTTAAAAAATTGAGGGGGGGGGTGCTTGTGGCATATCCCTAACATGTGAGCTGTCATCTTAATAATCTCCCTTGTTTATGAGTAAGTAGTTTCTAAACTGCTGATAATGTGGGCCACCCGTGCCTAAGCATAGCTCTTGTTTGATGTATTTAAAGATGTCAGATAGCATCGACCTGAAATGTGTTGTCCCCTTATTTCAGTGAGATGAGAAGAGATTTTCGTCCCCTTGCCTTAGAAATAAAGTGATGTGATTCAAAAGACATCACAACCACTTTAGCTCAATGAAGCAGTTTGGGGACTTGCAATGTCTTTCGATTCAGATTTTCAATTGTGCGTCATATCCTATGAAATATTCTGTATTGTCCAACAGCTAGGCAATAGGGAATCTGATTTGGTCTCCAAGTCAACTGTTAACTCCTCCTGCTATCTTTGTCCATTGCTATTAGAGGTGGTATTCAGCTAGTTCTGACCAGTTCTGGAAAACAAGTAGTGGAAATTTAATAGTTCGGAGACTACCACCTCTGACTCACCTCACCAACTCCATCTATTCTCTGCCTCCCAAGTCCCAGCTGTTCGGCTGGGTCTTCTTTGGTTGCCCTACACAGGAGAAGGGAGCTGGAAAGCAGGTTAGCGGGGTGGGGAGGGAATGGGATTGGAGATTTTAGAGTTGGATGGGAATGGAGATGTTTGAGTATCCTTCTCCTGCCACTCCCACCAAGCCACGCCATGCCCACAGAATCGGTAGTAAAAAAAATTTGAATCCCACCACTGAATTCTCTGTCCCAAAAGATTCAGATATCTCATCATTTCAAGTAATGATGCTTGATGCAAAGAGAAAGATTGTCAGTCTTGGAAGCCATTTCTTTACTTGGAAGCTTCAAAGCTGCCACATTCAGTGCCTGGGAATTTGGGAGGGGGGATTTCATAGAGAGGTAGAAAATTAGACACAACAACATTCTTTCTCACAGAGTCAAGGACATGTTGCCCTGCACCTGGAAGGGACTGTCTGGAGGAAGGTCTCCAATTGGGATGAAGATTTGATTGGGCCATGTGATGGACTGGTGGGTGCAGGGGATGGATCTTTGATTTCTCTTTTGGGAAGGGAAAAACCCGGAACTCTCAGATTTGGGTTTTCCCAGATGTGCCAATATGACAACTCTAATAAAATGGAACTTTAAAGAAATGTCATCTCGGAGTTCATTAGTTTGGAGTTGGTTAGCTGGAACGCTGACAAAGACAAGGCAAACTGCAAGAACATTTGTGTCGCTCGTGTCTGCAGAGTTGAAGGAAGTCATGGAACCCAAATCATTGAACCATGTTCTCCTGGACCAGAGGGTTGATCTCAGCTGTGTATTCTGGGCTACCTTGGTAACAAACATTTATGATTGGGAGTTACGCTGGTCAACTTCACAATGGCATTTACAAATCAATTCCTGGCTTATGAAAAAATGGGGTTCAATCTGCCATGATGCTACTGGACATAACGTTTGCTTTGCATGGGTTTCAATCTATAGGCTGCAATTACCAGAAGGCTTTATACAATTGCTCAGGAATTGATAATTTTCCACCCATCATAAATCAGGATATGCAAAAAAAAAAGCAAAAAAAAAACCCCCAACCCTCTTGTGTTTGAAATTAGAGTCTGAAATTAGTTGTCAAGTATCTAATGGACTGCTTAGATGCCTTCTTAAGAAGCAGAGGCAGCTCAGATGCTGTCCTGTGATCAGAGAAGGAAGGCAATCAGATCGGGCGGGGGGGGGGGAATGAAAGTTGGGTGCCTGTTTGTTTTAACTGTGATTTGTGTGGAAGTTATGCATATAGATTTACCAATTAAGCTCTAGAAATGCCGTTTGTAAAACAATTAAAAGGCCTGTTATTCAACCTCTCCCTGTTTGTCCTTCTCAACCATTTTTTTCTCTTAATTCAAACGACTTGTCTTCTTTCTTTGACTTTGCCAAGTTAATTTCCACCCTGAGACTTAAGTTCCCTCTGCCCACTCCATCGAGTCCCTCCAATGACCAAGAAAAATGAGTTCTTTGGAGCCACGGTTAAAGATGGAGGCAATTATAACAAGAAAAAGGGCAAAATAAATTTATAATTACGCCTCTTTTAAATATGCATGGCTGTGCATTTTAAGATGCTCTATAAATGCCAGTGCTGGGATAGATAATGTCCCTTTGCTGCAAGGAAAACTTTTGAAGAGTTCTCTGTTCATAGGACATAATATAAATTTGGCAGAGTGGGAAAGAATTTGGAACTTAAATTACAAACTAACAAAATTGGCATTATACAAAGAGAATGTTTATAAGATGTTTTATAGATGGTATTTACCCCCCACGAGATTGGCGAAGATATATCCCAACATGAATCTGGCATGTTGGAAATGTAGAAAAAAAGAGGGTACCTTCGACCATATTTGGTGGTCCTGTTCAAAAGCTCAGAAATATTGGCTTAAAATTAAACAATGGCTGCAAGAAATTCTTCAGGAACAAGTAGAATTGGAACCAGAATTATTTCTGTGAGGGATATTCAAAAAGAAATGTGAAAAAATATAAAATATATTGTATTACATATCTTAACGGCTGTTAGAATAGCTTATGCTCAGTGCTGGAAGCACAACTGTATACCATCGGATAAACTGATTATTCAAAAAATAATGGTATGTGCTGAAATGGACAAATTGACTTTAATGGTACCAGAGAAAGAGGAGTCTGAATATTTTAGAATTTGGGGAAAATGGTATTATTGGATCGAATTCCATAGAAACTGAAGGAATTAAAGAGAAGCAACTTATAGATTAGATATATACATTCACACAAAATTGTATATATTTGTAAATATGCACAAAAGATAGAAATGGATGAGATGGATGTTAACTGTTAACTTCATGATATTTATTTTTTGTTTTATTTTTAAAATATATAAAAGACTAATAAAGTTTATTTAAAAATAAATAAAGAATTCTCCGTTCAAAACTGGAACAACTTGAGTTTGTGGTTGAGTTTAAATTCCCAAAGACATCTCAACCCTGAAATAGTTTCCAAATTTTAATTTTTAATGTAACAGAGCATAAGATATTATTAATTCTGTGACAGGGTTAATCGACAATATCAAATGCACTTATTTTTTTAAAATGATTAAAATGTGTTGCATCTACCTCTGCATTCTGGCTTTTCTTTTGACCCCCATTTTCATCATGCCATCTTCTTTTTTTTTTTTTTTTTTTGGCAATAATATACAAAAACGGTGTTTAAATTAAAAATATAATTCCGTCTGCAGAAAAGACAGTAGACTCTTTTCAGCCTCTCCTTTTTCCTGGCTGTGCAATCTGGCGTTTGTCCTTTGCTCTGCTCTCTGCAAAACAGTGTAAAATTTAAAATGTCAATGAATGAATTTTGTGAGAAGATAAAAGAGCCAACCTGGAATCGGTTGGCATCTATCATGAAAATAATCTGCTCACCTGTGTGACAAACGCAAACAAATTGAAACCTACCTGCCCCTGCTTTTGCAAAAGATATATAATTGATAGCTATAAAATTAAGCCAACATTTTTAAGCTTCTTTGGGGAAATATTTCCCCCGCCCAATTCGTTAAGATTTCTTTCGCTCTCTCCCCGGCGGATTTCAGTGTTTTGCTAAAGAAGGTTTTCTTTTGCTGCTGTAACGTGGCTCGTTTCAGATTGTGATCCCTAGTGGGCTGGAGCGAGATGTGTGACTAATGTTCATTTTAAGCTATTCTTTGCTTCTCTGCTCTATGAGATATGACAACAGGCTACAGGAGCATCTGAAAAGTGGGACCTGCAAATTGAAAGGTTTGCACAGATATTGGGGGGGGGGGGTTGGCACAACATCGGTAAGATTTGCCAAGCCGAGAATAATGGGACATTAATGGTGAAGGATCCTGTTAATAGATGTCTTAGTTATTTTTCCTTCTCTTCCCTCTCATTTTTTACAGAAATGTCTACATCATTATTTTAAACCGATGACTCCTGGTTTTCTTGCAAGTGATATAAATTATTTAAAACTTGATGTATTAGACTGAAGATGAAGGCATGACTAGGTCAATAAATTAAAAATGCCAGATGGTGCTGTACATCAAAATGTAAATTTCCACAGGTCCCACTGCTGTGTTAATTCAAAGTTGTTTACCTTATCAAGACCTATTAAATATAATACACATCCAGAGAATGATTAATCTCTTAGAAATAGAGAGTAGGATTAACACCAGGGAGAAAATAAACATTTTTTTAAAAAAGATCTTCTTCTATTAAAGATTTCCCCTGGTGAATCATCTGTCTTTCAACTAATTAATTGGCATATCAATTCATTAAATAAATGGCCTTCTCTCCTAATCCTCATTCTGAGCTGCTTTTGGATATATTGAAAGACATCAAGAAGAAGACAGATATTGCCAACAGGAGAATGTGATTAAATCCATGGAGGACAATGCCAACACCACAGATTGATGAAGACACTTATTTGGTTCAATTTAAAGGTGAAGTTAGCCAATTCTGAACAAGGCTGAGACACAGATATTTTCTCCACTTTCATGAATCATCCCAATTCAAAATTGGTTCAAAGATGATTGAAGGTCAGAGAGGCAGGTTTTGGTTAGAGGATGGTAAGATGAAGACAATGGTTACTGAACCAATTTGTCTTCCAAAAACCCATAGCTCTCATCTCCAACCTTGTTTGTAAGGAGAAAGCAACTCTTTTGCTGCCTAATTGTGGTTGAATCACCAGCTAACGGGGAATGGGGAGCTAAGAGACATGGAAGTATGGAGTTGCTCCAGGGAGGAAGGATGAGTGAAGCCTTTATCTACTTGTTCCCAAGGGAATGCAGGGCATCTGGGAAGATTCTCGTCAAATAGGTGATCAGCAATAAAGAAACTGCTTTGCAATCAAGGGAGTTGTTCTGTGTTCCTTGGGACATCTATGGAGAGTCTCAGTCATCCAGAACATGGCTGTCCCGAAGTTGCTTTTTTCAAGAGGCAACTGGACTTTCTGGTTTTTCTTTGAAGATCTTTTGTTTTTCATCCAAGAAGCTTTTAAAAAAGCTTTTTGGATGAGAAGTGAAATGTCTTCAAAGAAAAACCAGAAAGTCCAATTGCCTCTTGAAAAAAGCAACTTTGGATTTTCCTTGGGACCGGGTTATTTGAGGGACCACGTATCTCATGTGGTTTCTGTCCATCTGATAAGATTCAATGCACTTCAGGTCCTCTTCATTAAATACTGCCATTTTGAAACCCAGGAAATGTACCTTCTCTTTTTCCATGCATCACCCATGCTTCCCCCATCCTGATGATGTCCTGGAAGTCTTGAAAAACTTTCCTGTTCTCCCAGGCTTTGGGGTAGGTGAATGTGAACCCCTGTTGATTGTATTGTTGAAATGTGAAGTGGTATATAAGTCTAAGCGCTGTTGCTATTTGTCCAGACACATGTTATAATTAGGGGGTCCTTCATTCTCTCTGAGCTTCGTTGTTTTCTTATAGTCATTTCATTACCCACCTAAATAACATCATCAGTGCTAGAAGGGAGTGGGGTTTGCTCTCTGTTTATACATCGGTGGCAAAATTTACTCCCTCCGAGCACTGATGATGTTACCTGGTTAGGTAATGAAACATCTGCAATTAAAAAAAAAAAAAGGCAACCAAACTCAGAGAGCACCAAGGACAGAGGTGGTATTCAGCAAGTTCTGACCAGTTCCGGAGAACCAGTAGCAGAAATTTTGAGTAATTTGGAGAACTGGCCAATTCTCTAGTTGGCCCCACCAACCCCATCTATTCCCTGCTTCCCATTGAGTCCCAGCTGATTGGCTGGGTCTTCTTTGGTTGCCCTACACAGGAGAATGGAGCTGGAAAGCAGGTTAGTGGGGTGGGGATTTTGCAGTATCCTTCCCCTGCTATGTCCACCGAGCCACGCCCACCAAGCCACAACCCACAGAACCGGTTGTAAAATGAATCTGAATCCCACCACTGACCAAGGACCTCACAACTCAACCCTGAGCTATAAATAGCCTCTTCTATTGATACCACACGTTACATTTCTTTCCCATTTTACATTTTTTTAAGCACAAGTCTAAATCTACACAATAATAATAGTTTACAGCACAAAGACCTCAAAGCACTGCACATTTGTATGATTCATCTCCTGCTTGACAACACACTATTGACCCAACTGTTGTGACAATGGGTGTTTAAAAGAAAACAAAACCAGACCATGTCAATATGCGTGTGTCCTAGAAGGAAGCATTATTATTCTCCATAGATTTCCTCTTGACAGCTTTGCAAATCTTCCCTGCCTTATGAGAATTCAAGGATTTACTCTCTTGTTGATTGTTGGTTGCGCGTGGAACGTTGCAACATTATATTTTCAACCACTGCTATTATTTTCAAAGGTGCTTTTCTAAATTTGACATTGATAAGAATACTGATTACAATCAAAGTGGGTTTGCACCTGTAACTATAAATTATTATTAGTGTTTAGTGAGGAAAAGTAATTTACTGGGTTTTACCGACACTGTGTAATTTCTCATTCAACCTGTTGATTATTTGATTTGGACAATAAATGGTTTCCCTTATGAAGTCTATGATACTCTAAATAAATGTGTTTCTTTAGAAGAATTTATTTATGGCCCATGACATACTAAGCAATTAATTAGAATTCACAAAACAAAGAATTCACTGAAAGGTTGCAGGTCTTCATATCTCTGTGGAATATCTCATGATGTGAACAATTTTGCAGTATTTGGACCTCTGGGTTGTTTAAAGTGGCCATCTTTGCTCACTTTTTGGTGTTACCTGGGGTGCCTCCATTGGAAGGGTCAAAAAAAGTCAGGATATCAGCTGGAACTATGTAATTTTTTTTGCATATGTTGTGTGCATCTTAACTTTTTCAACTTGCCCTGCAAACACTCTGCATCCTCTCTTCCAATGTTATCATTAAAATATTTTTGAAAGCCCAAAAATGAGACTATAAAAGGAAAAGAAGAATCTGCAGCAGGCTTAAATAGAAGGGGGGATAACTCTGTACTGTCCTTTTCTCTCCTTTACTCAGTGTGTTTGATATTCCCTTTCTTCCTCTGTTTCATTTTCAGTGTGCCATCATTAACTATTTTACTACCTTCGGTGTACAACACTCCTTTCTTCTCCCAAGGCCAAAATTCATCATAAACAGTAATTAATGTTTTATATTTTATGCAAGTTATGCTTAGAAAAAAATAGAGGCTGTATTGAATCAAGTCAACAGAGGATGACCCTTTGTGGATTATGACTGTCATGTGAATTTTCAGGGCTCGGGGCTCCCACTGCAAATTTTCACTCATTGCAAACCCCAGGGGGAAAAAAATCAGGGAAGCTGAAAGTTCTGTGAAATGGGCAACCCGGATTTTTCTTCCACATCTGACAAGCAGCCACCTCTCCTCTTCTTCATTCATGGCCTCGAGGAGCTCACAGTGTTTCAAGTTATTTTTTGACAAGGATTTCTTCTTTCTTTCATTGGGGAACTCTACCTCTGTGAGAATTCACCAGCTGTGACTGTTGGCGATAAAAAAGGAGGAAAAAAAACCCCAACGAGGCTGGGCAGAAATGAGACTCCATGGATCCATTTGAAGATGTGGTTTTGACAAGAAAATGTCATACCCACCCCAAATACAACCCCAACTCAATTTGTAAGCCAAAGAGAAGTAGGGGATGGGCATCGGATAGGCCTATGACCTTCTACTCAAAGGACAACCTTTTGAAATAACAGTGATACTTCTGCCTCATTCTTCAAAGTGCATTGATTTCTCCAAATGAAACCTGAAGCATTCAGAAAAAAATAATCTTCTTTTTCCCCTTTGCTTCTTCTCTCTTTTTCTCCCACCCCCATGAAGTCAAGCATGCAGTATCTGTATTTATGCTACAAAGCGTAACTACACCAGCTCTGATATTCTGGGTTATTAAATACCAAAGGCATCCCAAATTGAATTATCTGTGACAAGACAAATAACACTATTATCGTTGTCTTATCGTTATTATTTCCCCATTTCAGGTATGCTTAGAGAGCCTTTCCAACACCCCAAAAATAGAAAGGGATGGAAACTCCCTTTTAGACACAGATAAATGTAGAATAAGCAAAGAATGAAAAGAAATTCTGACTTTGCTATCCATTTCCTCCTCCCTCTTTTTTTCCATTTGCTCTCTGGGTCTAATTCCTTCTCCTAAGTTGAACCTTCTTTTGTAAAGATTTTTCTGATGAAATTAGATTGTTGTAAGATGCAAGTAATTGTTGGTTCTTTTTAACCTTTGCATTTTGTGTAGAAAAAAATGTGTGTTAGTCCCAAGAGCGTATATTCATCACACATTATGCGATGCTGTTGGTTTTTCTTTCGGTTTCAAACAAAAATGGGCAATTTATACCTCTCTTTTGTCAAGGGATGATGGCACACTTGATCTTTCTCCCGAGGCGGGGATGAGAGAAAACCTAACATTTTTTGTTCAAAAGAAAAGCAAGCCAACTCTTAGCCATATTGCCATATATGAAGTGATCCTTAACCATCCTCTGACTCTGGAAATTAAGCCTGGATCTTAGATCCTCTCTGGTTTAGCATGTCATGGATGGTAACCATGGTTTCTGACATGGCATATAAATGCCAAGCCAGACAAAGAAGCTCTTAAAGACACTGCTCGAAGTTGTATTCTATTTGCAGATATGAATGAAAGAGAAGAGAAGCACTGAAGATATTGTGGGCGATCAGCATTACTCCAATTGAATTCAATATAAATCATACGATTGGAAAGCTGGGTTTTGTCGATCCCATCCAAGAACCTAAAGCAGGGGTCCCCAAACTTAGCAACTTTTAAGACTTCTGGCTGGAGAATTCTGAGAGTTGAAGTCCACAAGTCTTAAAGTTGCCAAGTTTGGAGACCTCTGACCAAAAGATAAAAACCAAAAGCCCATCAAACTAATAGCTCCTTAGCTCAGGGTTTGTGTGAATGCAGCACAAGGTGGTCTTGTTCTTATGACAGCCACAATCCAATCATGTATCTGGGCTCAATGTGTACCATCTAACTGTAGGAAGTGGAATTATGATATGAAACAGCAAGGGGAATCTTTTTTAAAATGAATGCAAACCCATAACCCATGTTTAAATTCATAAGTGTGTAGACTGTGATTATCCTGATTATAGTATCCTGAAAGCCAGTAGAGAATTGTGGAGAGCTAAATAAGTGCCGAAATAATGGCACACATTGCTTTTTCAACATTTATTCATTATTTGAGGGTTGGTTTTTTTTTTTTTTTAAAGTAGGTGGGTTGATAAAAACCTTGCAAAATTGGTCCTGATCGGTGGATACATGCTGCGGGAAAAGAAATTGGTTTTCAAAAATAGCAATGAGTGACTTTTAGCAATATTGGCAACAAATGGATTTCAGATGAGATATATCATTCCATATCACAACTCCTTGCCGGACTTGAAATAATAGATTGCCTTAAAATGTTATGAGATTTAGATGATAGATTTTGGTGAGTTGTATAAACGTAACACATTTTTTTAAATAAACTGCATTTATTTAGACATAAAGCACCTGACAGTGGGACAGCAAGGAAGCTAAGAGAAGCAACCTAGAACTAAGAAGGAATTTCCTGACAGTGAGAACAATTAACCAGTGGAACAACTCCCCTCCAGAAGTTGTGGTTGCTCCATCACTGGAGGTTTTTAAGAAGAGATTGGACAGCCATTGCCTGAAATGGGATAGAGTCTCCTGCTTGAGCAAGGGTTGGACTAGAAGGCTTCTAAGGTCCCTTCCAGCTTTGTTATACTGTTACTTTGTTATTCGAAACAAGTAAACTTTGATTGGTGTCTAGTATTCTAATCCGAGGCCAGCCTATTATTGGTTTAATCCAAATGCATTCCCAATTCAGTTATTTTTCATGTAAGAGAGAAATGTACACAGTTAGCACAGTTCACATAGCAGCTGCTCCCCAGGAGAAGGTTAACAATGCCTTCTAATCTTCTTAAAGAGTAATTAAGATGAACAATAGCTGCACTATGATGAATGCAACTGGCAAGCAAGAAATGATAACAAATAGAAGCAATACGGCAAATAATGCCATGCTTAGTTACCCCTTAAAAATAGAAAATATTTTCCCTGTTTTGGAGGAAGGAATACATAATTTCTCCTTTATGGAGAGAGAACTTAAAACTGTACCACTGTTTATGTGTTGTTCTGGTTTTTATTAAAGGGACATTGAATTCCATGAGATAGTATAAACCCATAATATGCTGTTGCCAAAAGCATATAGGGGTACTGTAATCATGCATAAATTTCTTCCTTTATTCTTCCCCAATTACTTTTTTATGCTATTCATACTATAATAGATGTATTTGCCATGCTGTATGACTTTCTAAGTTGCTTTTTTGTTCCTTGGAAAGAATCAGGAGAAGTCCAGGTTTCAAAGGTTGGGCGGCATTTGTTATTTTGAAAGAACAAAATTTGGTAAAGTTGCATTAAAATTTTAATAGGATGAATTTGTCTTCCAAATCCTCAACCAACCAATCAATAGATCTTTGAGTTCATCTCTAGAAATAGCTGATTAGGCTAGCCAAGGCATAAACCCATGCATTGCCATGGTATAGTAGAACTAAAATATTGCCTAAAATATCTTTACCCTCAAAAAATAATAAATATATTGTTGGACCAAAGTGCCAAACATCACAGTCAGACAAATCCTGGTCATCTGCCATGTGGACTATCATGATATAAACCTTCCCTCCCTCCCTCCCTCCTCCCTTCCCTTCCTTCCTCCCTTCCTCCTTTCTTTCTTTCTTTTCAGAAAAGGAGAACACCCATCAATACCAGGATAAACCACCTCCTTGTACAATAAAGAGGAAGAAGATTGGAGAAATTAGATGACATTTGGGGAAATTAGCTGAAAACAGGGTCCAATCGAGATATGAAAAAGATGAGATTAGTGAATTGGGCTAATGCTCCCTGCCATGTTTTGATTGTTCTCAGCCCACCAACAGTTCAGTTTACTGGAGTCACATGAATTTATAATGTTCTTTTTTTCCCCCTTCTTGGTCTGCCAGGCAAAGAGTTAGGGTACAATTGAAATAATTTTTTGAAATTTATTTTCAAAGTGCCATCTCCCTCTTATTTTTCCTAAAGAAACAGAGAGGGAAAAATGACTCAGAGCTTATAATGTTGGTGAAGCCACCAAGTTGCTTGAGACTTTCCAAGGGAATAAAAATTGAATTACATCCCATTTCCAAAGAATGGATAGTCGGTGGGATATAGCAACCATCAATAAATGCAGTGCTTTCTTTCAAATAGTCACTGTTTCAGGAGCAGTAAAATAAAAGAAAATTACAAGGTTGGGTTTCTAACCTTCTCACTGCTACCAAAATTTGAGTGCAATTCAATGAGATCAGTGGAACAAAAAAATCATTGCAGAACAATTGATGCCCAAAATACTCAACCACAATGCCAGTAAGTAAGCTTCTTTCAAGGAAAGTGTCAGTAGGAATCTGTGACACAGCTAAAGGCTTAGTAAAGAAAATCCCAAGGACATATTCTTACAACAATAGGCTAGAATAGCGGTCACTATTTTCAGCTTCAGCTGAGTCTTAAAAGCACTTTTTTGCTGAGGTCATTAAACAAAGAATGAATTCACTCCAGAAACCAACATTTAATGTAGGGTTATATGATTGTTCAAACTTGAAGATGCAGTTCAAAGACATTTGGATAGAAACTTCAGTCTGAGTGAAAATCATAAGAAGGAGGAGGAGAAGAAGAAGGAAGAGGAGGAAGAGGAAGAGGAGGAGGAGAAGAAGAAGAAGAAGAGGAGGAGGAGGAGGAGGAGGAGGAGGAGGAAGAGGAAGAAGAAGAAGAAGAAGAAGAAGAGGAAGAAGAAGAAGGAGGAGGAGGAGGAGGAGGAGGAGGAGGAGGAGG
>BLBF01000068.1:2103516-2117364 GCA_015471245.1 Laticauda colubrina
TCTATTCTATTCTATTCTATTCTATTCTATTCTATTCTATTCTATTCCAGAAAACTAGCTTTGGTGGCATCTAGTGGTCCTGTTTGCTAATTGACAAATTCAGAGAGTTGAAGTCCACACGTCTTGATGTGGTCATGGTGGAGAAACACTGGGCTATTTTGAGCCTACATAACCCCTTCTCCAAAACACCTGAAGGCAGGAGAAGAAGCAAAGGATGGAAACTAATCAAGGAGAGAACCAACCTAGAAATAAAGAGAAATTTCTTGACTGTGAGAACAATTAATCAGTGGAATGAGTTGCCTTCAGAAGTTGTGGGTGCTGCATCCCTGGAGTTTTTAAAGAAGAGATTAGACAACTATTTGTTCAGAATGGTTTAAAGTCTCCTGTCTCCAAGGTCCCTTCCAACTCTGTTATTCTATGGCCACGTAAAACTCATCCACACACACATGGTTTTTATCCCTTGTTTGACTCTGATACAAATCCCCAAAGTCTATGGATCCTTGCCCAGACATTGTTGTTGCTGTTGTCGTTGTGATTCGGGTGATGGAGCAGCCAATTCATGCTCTTTGTCAGGCTGAAAAAATTTAACTTGGTGGCCAAAGTTTTTTGGGTGATCTCCCTTGTTCTGTGTTAGATTGTTGTTTTGTTTTCACTTTCAGGGTTCACTGTTCCTTTTCAGTTTTGGAAAACTGCAATCCAAATTGCTGCTTGTAAAGCCACCATCGTGTACAATGTGAATTTTTGCCAGGGCTTGTAAAATAGTCAATCTCCCGCCCTCTGAAACCAATCTCTTGGTTTGATTTTCTTTTTAAATCTTCCGCAAGGAACATTTACCTTCAAGCAGACAAGATGTCTGGCTCAGATGAACATTTTTTTTTTTTGGGGGGGGGGGGATTGGGAATAACAAACTGGAATCCAAAAATTCCTGTAAAGCCTAACAAACCCCACAGTGCTCAGTTGGTTACCTGAGCTACCAAACGTAAAAGGTGTTATTATCTGATATATTTCATTCCCACCCATTTTCCGTCTCACCCTGGAAGCAGCGAGGTGAAACAGACTTCAGATATGCCTCTGTGAGCGCTCGACCTTCAGTCTGGCCCTATCAAAAAAGAGGCTCCCTTTAAATGAAAACACCTGCAAGAAAAACCCAGCTTAAAATAGCCGGCTTTCAGCCCAGACTATCAAATGCCCAGTCAAAGAAACAGTGGCGCACAGCACAGAGGGCAAGGCAAAAGGTCTTTGGCCTAATTTCAAAAGCCTAATTTCAAAATTTCACAAGATTGCTGCTCATGTTTGGCCCGGCCATGGCAGCTTTGATGGGCTACAAAGAGCCCCTTCAGCCTCTCCTCAGCTTGTGACAACGTTCACCAAAGCTTTCGATCCATGGCGCTCTCTCGCAAATGTCAGTGGAGGCAAAGTAGCATGAAGATATGTGGACACTTCGCTTCATTGGGAGAAAGCAGGGAGATGTGTCCTTCATGAGGCATTTATAAGAGGGTTTATAAGAGGGTTTTGCTTGATTTTTTTTTTCTTTTTACTGAAGGGTTAGGGTCTCCTTGAAAATCTAGCTGGACTGTGACGCCTGTGAAACTTATTCTTTTTCATTTTCCTGCAACTAGAGAGACAACGGGGGGGGGGGGGGGGGGGGGGGGGGTGAGGGGGGGGAGGGGGGGGGGGTGGAGGTGGAGATGTTGATGATCAGATTATTATAAACAAAATTTTAATCTGCTGACATGCAGTGCTCATTTGCAATCCAAACCTGAAAGGACTTGGGAAGAAATACCTGTCCATTTTGGATCTCCTGTGAAAAGAGAAGCAGGCATCTTAAGCATCACTTCTATTTTTATCTGTGAAATATTGGCAAGGAGGCTGATTGATGCATTTCTTTCAGCCTTCAGCTAAAGAGCCTTCAGGTTTTGGGGGCCACCCATCTGCAGAGGCAGCCAAGAATTTAGTTCTATGGGGTTTTTTTTAAAGACCAGTGAGGGAGTCGGTGAGGACTGAACAGAAGCCAGCAAAACAAAGCGTAACACGACAAAACTCCCTGGGAACATTTAAATCCACTCTCCGGCTTCATCCCTTCTCTCTGTGGCATTCAGCAAGCAGGCTTTTCTATGTGGTGCATAAATATGACTCGCCCTGCATCGAGAGGGTAGCTGAGCAGGATGAATGGACACAGAGAGCCAGGAATGCACTCAGAAATGGCAATGTGTGAGCAAAACCACCAGAGAAGAGAATTTTAAGGTGCTATTTCTGTAGCTGAACTGCCCAAGGAAGAAGGTTTAAGAGAGTGCGAAGGGTTTTATGCTAAACCCCAAAACTTAGCTTGCACAAGGATTCCTCCCAATATTCACACAAGCCCAGCATATAAAGAATGGCTCAGTTATTGACCAAGATGGACTTGAAATATGTCATAGCAACACTGGTGAGACCAGTTGGAACATTTAAAATGGTTAGAACTCCAGGATTATCAACCCAACCAGCAACTTCCAACTGGGAACTAGAAAGACAATAGTGAAGAGAAAAGGAGGAGGAGCAGGAGGAGGAGAAGGAGAAGGAGGAAATTCCCAATCTAACCTCTTTGAATTTTTGCAATCAAGATCTCATTGCCTTAAGAGAATACCTTGCAAGGTTTCAGGTAGATGTTTCTTTAGCTTTACTGTGAAATGAATCTGAGAGGTAAAGGTGTGCTAAAACCACTAAGCTTTGCTCTTAATTTAAGTCCCAGTTCCTCTTGTTTGGTTTTAACCTGTTCTGACTGTTTTTTACTACTTCAGTTGCAACTTGATCTCCTGAAACGGAGGCGAAGGAGATCAAACTTCCCACGCCTGTTGAAGAAGATGCACTACATGGACCTGTGACCCTCTCCCATAACTTACAATTGCTCTAATATCATGGAGCCAGCGGGGTGGAAATGTTTGGGCAAGAAGCATTGTGAAGTGCTTGTGTGATTTGCTCATTTCCAAATGAGGGATGTGTTTATTATTCAGCTGTAAGACTCTGCAGACAACTGCTGATGTCCTACTAAGGAAACTGAGAATGCTTGAATTCCGCCAAACGGCAAGTTGAATCAAAATTTACTGCTTCCATTCTCCCCTTCCTCTATCTCCATAATGAAATATGACTTTGTAATTAAGCCGGTGATGAAAGCATAATTATAGCAGCAACAATATTGTGCAGCTAAGTGACAACTTTGTGCAATTTGCCGGTGTCACTGTTAATGTATGCATTTATACAAATGCATCTTAAGAAATGCCTTCTTGCCAGACAGCTACAAGAGATTATTTATAACCTCAGCTGTTAAAGGCACCTCCAGAAAACCTGTTCAATCTTTCTCAGAAATCTGTTTTTCTTAGGCTGAGAGTTTCAACTGATCATTTCACAGATGATGTTGTTCCTAGTGGTTGAGATATTTATGCACACACATGCAACACCCTCCAGCTGTATTCCAATCTGGGTGTGTGTGTGTGTGTGTATGTGTTTGGACCATCTGCCACTCTGTAGTTGCAGATATCACATGGCCAGAGGGATCACCCTCTCTGGGCTCTCCAAACTGATTTGAAGTTCTCTAAAACTCATCTGGGTGGAAATGCTGCCATCGAGAAGCTCTTTCTGCTGAAATCTATGTAGATGCATGGTGGTCCTTCACGTGTTCTCTAGACGAACAGCGAGATGACAGCCCATTGCTCTTCCTTGCAAAGGTTTAGGATTTCTTCCCATCTTCTTCTGTTTCATGAATAATATTCCCAGCCCCAACATACTCAAGATCATACTCAAGATTTTGGAGGCACCTCATAACAGGTACATTGTCCAGAGTTTTGCAGCATTAATTCAGTGCCAGAAAAATAAACACAGATGGCTGATGCTTCATTTAACAACTTTATAAACATAATAAATAGTTTTTACAAACCAGTTGTAGATTTTTCAACATGGAGCAAACTCAAACTGAAGCAGGCAAGCAAGTTAGTTTCTCTTTTACTTTAGTTCAGCTGGCCAGCAAGAGGAGAGAAGCAGTTTCATTTTCAATAGACAGACTCAGAGCTCAATATAGCTGCAGAGTTGCAGAGCTTAATATAGAGCCACACCTAGGCTGCTTCTAGTTTCAGTTTCCAGCTTAGGCTACTTCTAGTTTCAGTTTCCAAACTGTCGTCATTGGCTGATTTAGTTGCTATACCTATTTATTGGCTGACCTTGTTACCAAGCTCATTTCCCGTTGATGAATATACTTTGGCACACATTCAATCTCCATTGTCCTTGAAGTGAAATTCTCTTCCTTCTTTTAGCATTAACCAGTCCTACCTGTTGTATAGAAGGATGTCTGGCTTCCATATCTGTCCAGCAGGAAAGCGAACATTCTTCACTCCAGGATACTCAGATGTGTTCCATTGTAGATAATAATCCGTCCAATGCTTGAAAATTAAAAAGAAGAAAAAGGAAAACTGGAGCCAACAGCCAGAGGCTAATTTACTTTTCCATTAACACCAACTTGCTGCCTTAGGACCTGGATGTCTACAGGGGCAAAGGATGTCAAATGGAACACAGCATTGTTGCAAATCTAAAGCAAATTATGTCATCTGCACCTGTCACAGTTCTATGCACAACAGATGCAAATTATGAGATGGTGTCATGCAGCTGGAGGCAGCTCTATGGCTCATCCCAGAAGCAAGTCCATGGAATTCAATATCCCCCCTGTGAAGACCACTGTTTATTTCCCCCCCCCAAAAAAAACCCCCCAATGTTTTGATGGTAAATATAAGCTCATGTTTTAAGTCACCCAATTGCACTCAACTACCTCTAAAAAAAACTTTGGCATCCAGCAAGCCATCCGAAGCAGAACATTAGAATATTACAGAAACACACACACACATACACACACCTCTTACATCCCAATTACATTTCTCTTTAGAACCCTGACTTGCATAGCTCTTTAAAGCTGAAAAGGAGAAGACCGAAATAACCAATTAAAAGTCATTAGCAAGACCACTAAAAAGACCACTCTCTGAAGGAATATATTTGTAGCTCAGAGTTCAAATGTGGGGTCCTTGGTGCTCTCTGAGCTTGGTTGTTTTCTTGCAGATGTTTCATGACCCAACAAGGTGACATCATCAGTGCCAGTCACTAACTAAAACTGATGATGTTACCTAGTTGGATCATGAAACATCTGCAAGAAAACAACCAAGCTCAAATATCTGTCTGTTGACCCTGTGGAGAACGCTGCTTTCTCTCTCTGCTTTGTTCCTGGAGAAATGGCCCATGGTTATAAATAGAAATTTCCCATGTTTTCCTTTGATTAAAAATGAATTCTTTGAAAGTCTTTTGGTGTGCAGGCAACTCAGGGATGGTGAAGGAGTCCTCTTTTTTTTTTTTTTTGTCAAGCATGGTTTAGAATGGTTGGTTAGGAAGGAAGTCCACTCTTTTCCTTCTTCTAATCTGCAACATTCCCTGGAATGAACCAGACGTTCTGAAAGGAGATTTATCCAAAGACGCTACAGAAATGAAAGGAATTTGAATCTGAAATCTCAGAAATGAGATTGGTCCAGCCATGGCTTCCAAATTTCCTAAATTAAAGGCAACCCCATTGAAATCAATAGGGATTCTATCCTCAATGTGTTGAGGATGTGGCTCTGCTCTGATGGCATCAGCCTGGATCCAAATTTGGCCTTTCATCGAATAGAGCAAAGACATGAAATTTCCTCCTAAAGTCTTTCAGAGCGACTCTCCTTTCATTTTTTAAAACAAATTAACACTTCCTTTACTCGCCAGTCCAAAGAGAAAAGGAGGAAGAATCAGGGTGCACTAAATATTGTTCATGGATTTGAATCCTTCGGGAGGAATTTGAGTCGAGAATGCCTTGTATGGGTTTCTTTTAAATTTGCAAGGCTCTCTTGTCATTCGTTTTACCTTCTCCAAGTCACACACTTCTCACCAAATAATTGTTTTGCGCTCCACAAAACCATGTCCCTGGTTACACTGGTCTGCTGCAGAGGTGATCATTAACTTCCTTCCTTACAATCCTATCAATCAGTAGAGGTTGCTCTCTATGGATAGACAAGTGGCTTTCCCTGTCTATGTTGATGGGCATGTTCTTGGTAGTTCCTTGATTAAGCCACTATTTATGGTTAGCTTGTTGGCCTGAGTTAGTAGTTCCTTGATTGGGGCATTGTTGACATCTTGATTGTTAATCTAGTATTAATCTTGGTGTTTAATCTCTGTTTATCTGGGTGTTGATTGCTGGTGAGGAGATGCTTTCATCTTATTGATTTCTTTTTTGGCTTGTTGATTGTCCCTTTCGAATGGCATGTAAATGTTGTTTATCTGTATGTGATGGCTGTTGATGGCTGCTTTCTCTGAGCACCCCAGGCTTCCCGGAATTTTCTAGTATTTTGGGACTTGCTCCCAATTTCCCAGCAGAAACTATGGTTACATCTGTCCATGAGTTAGAAGGAGGGAAAAAACAAGCTCAGAGAGAACCAAGGACCCCATGGCTAATCCTGAGCTACCAATATTCCCTTCCATCAAAGGAAGATATCTTATTTGAGCCATGGTGGTGCAGTGGTTAGAGTGCAGTACTGCAGGCTACTTCTGCTGACTGCCAGCTGTCTGCAATTTGGCAGTTCGAATCTCACCAGGCTCAAGGTTGACTCAGCTTTCCGTCCTTCTGAGATGGGTAAAATGAGGACCCAGTTTGTTGGGGGACAATAGGCTGACTCTGTAAACCACTTAGAGAGGGCTGTAAAAGCACCCTAAAGCAGTATGTAAATCTAAGTACTATTGCTATTATTTCTCGGATATTTTCAACCACACTTCAAACATGCGTCTACCAACTTTAGAATCCAGAATATTTTAGGATCTGCTGCCGATTTTCTGACGTTTAGCCCCGAAGTTCTTTCTCTTCCCTCCTGAAATCTCTGCACTTAGAATTAATCTGTCTTCAAAGCAAAGCGAGGATTTGAATATCTGGAACTGCCATACCTCAGCATCCAAAGCCAAAGGGAGCTTAAAAGCTAATTTGGCAGAGAGACAGAAACAGTGGCAAAAATCAATCCCAGACAAGTGTTTTGCATGGAAAAATGTTGGTCCCAGGCCAACGTAGGAGGTAATTAGAGTATCTTCTTTAATGGGACCATTTTGTTGACACTTGGCTTTTTGCACTTGGAAGTCAACAATACGGGACTATCCTCCCCTCCATTCCTTCCCCATCTCCAACATTCTCCGTGAAGTCTAGATTTGCTGTTCTTTTTTTTTTTAAAAAAAAGTAACAATAACACAGAAATTCGGGTGGTTTTGCCAATGACAGCATGTATGACAAATTGAATTAGCATCCGGCTCTGCGAGTTTCTCCCTGTGCCTTTTTCTGCAGAGGCTATGACAGCAGCTGCCATGTTGGCATTCGTAGCCACCATTCAAAACAATGGCAATGCACCACAGATGTAAGAAGGAGCTGCGATAAATCTCTCTTGAAAGGGAGGCCTGAAGAAGTGGTGGGAAACGCTCAGTTTCCAAGCCTGCCCCATCCCATCCGGGGAGCCGCAAGACGGTGCAAATATTACTGGACCAGTTTTAATATCATTTTATGTATATTAATGGGTTCATTTTACAGTCTGGTCTTCAAGCTCCAATTCCCAAACTATGAGCAAACTTTTAGCCGGGTTTGGACTGCCTTCGAATGAAGCCGCTGTAGAATTAGCAAGCGGAATGGAGATTCTTCAAATTAAATTTCTCACCTGGGCAAAGCCAAAGATCGTCAAGCTTAGAGATAAAGCCATTCAATCCACCCTACCTAGATGGGATTAGAATAGAATAAGAGAGTTGGAAGGGACCTGGTAGGTCATCTAGGCCAACCCCTTGTTCAAGCAGATGACCCTACACCATTCCAGATAAATGGCTGTCCAGGCTTTTCTTGAAAGCCTCCAGTGATGAAGCTCCCACAACTTCTCAAGGCAAGCTGTTCCATTGGTTGATGATTCTCACCATCAGAAAAATCCTCCTTATTTCTAGATTAAATCTCTCCTTGATCAGTTTCCATCCATTGTTGATTAGGGTTCATTGCCAAGAGGGTGGATTTATTTAACGCACTTTGTGAGGTTGCTGAAAAAGAGTAGTTTGGGTGAGAAGTTGCCGGTTACTTTTTACCGTTCTATAATCGAGAGCATTTTGGCATATTGTGTAACGGTGTGGTATGCTGGATGCTCTGCAGTGGAAGAAGATGCTCCAGAGAGTTATCAACACAGCACAGAAAATCACTGGTTGCTCCCTTTCTTCTTTGGAAGAGATTGCGAAAACCAGACTCCTCTCGCGAGCGCTAAAAAACCTCCACAGACCATTCTCATCCTGGACATTCATATTTCGATCTGTTGCCATCAGGGAGGCGTTATAGGTGTCTTAAAATGAGGACTAATAGACTGAGAAACAGTTTCTTTTCCAAGGCAGGAATTGTCTTGAATCGAACAATGCATTTGTGATCTAGTCCTATTACTATTATTATTATTATTATTTTAATTTTTAAAACTCTGTAGTGTGATTGTGATATGGTGTTTGGGGCTTGCACATTTCATTGTATTCATGGAATGCAATGACAATAAAGATATTCTATTGTATTCTATTCTGTTCTATTCTATTCATCTATTCTATTTTATTTTATTTTATTCTTCATCTATTCTATTCTATTCTTCATCTATTCTATTCTATTCTATTTTATTCTTCATCTATTCTATTCTATTTTATTCTTCATCTATTCTATTCTATTCTATTCTTCATCTATCCTATTCTATTGTTTCAGTTTTCCTCTGTTTTAGCCCTACTGATGCCACATCCCGATTTACTTAATTTCACTTAACCATCAATCCAAACTACTGTAGCTTCCTGACCTATAACTAATTCTTTGGTATTTGATATTCTAAAGAAGGTGTTTGACATTTCCAGCGGGTGACAGCTGGCATGGCCTAAAACCAAGCATTGTTAAAACCCTGCTTGGTGTGACAGACAACTTTGACACTCTTTTCTACTTGACAGCTGATGCATGACAGCAGTTAATATTTGACAGGATCTCATTCAGGATTTCCAATCGAATTCTCTCATCTCCATTCACCGGATTCATTCATTAACTCCATCACAGCGAACTAAGATTGAGCTAGCTTTTAAACCAAAACCCGGTCACCCGTTTAACAGTCCCATTTTTTGAGTCTTCTCCTTGGCTGTGTGAAACAATTATGGTACCCAGCTACCTTCTCTGAAGGAACTTTTGCACTCTAAAACTTACCATCCGTAGCCAAACGTTTGTAGTTAATACTTGATTTTTTTCATCCTGCAAAGCCAAGGAAAGAAATAGACCAAGTCAGATATCTTTAGAAGGATACATTTTAGATGGAAAACCTTTCCTGCTTTCCTTCCCATGTGACCTTTCAAAAAAAGAAACCCACCTAAAAACTCAGGAGCTTCTCCAAGAAGGATGTGGAGCAGGGGTCTTCAAACTTGACAGCTTTAAGACTTGTGGACTTCAACTCCTGGAATTCCTCCTCCAGTCAGGTTAGCTCAGGAATTCCGGGAGTTGAAGTCCACAAGTCTTAAAGTTGCCAGGTTTGAAAACCCTTGATGTAGAGAATCAACATAACACAATTCCAGAGTTAAAAGGGACCTTGGAGGTCTTCTAGTCCAGGGATCTCCAACCTTGGCAACTTTTAAGACTTGTAGACTTCAACTCCCAGAAATCCTGAGCTAACATGACTGGAGGAGGAATTCTGGGAATTGAAGTCCACAAGTCGTAAAGTTGTCAAGGTTGGAGGTGCCTGTTCTAGTCGAACCCCCACCTAAGCAAGAGTCCCTATACTACCACCTCTAGAGGGAAGGAGCAGCTTCAAATGTTATACTATCTACTGACCAGTTGGAGGCACTACATACATCTCATCCTGACTGAGTCTCCTTAGGTGTAGATATCCTCCAAATGAGGTCAGCCCTTTAACAGGATTTGAACCATCCTTTGAATTCAAGGATGAATAAGGATGAACCCAACTGTGTAGTGCATCCTTATGTGTTTGCACATGTGTTTCGGTGTGTAAACGCACATCTTTGAGTCAGTGTTGACTCTTGAAAATTGCCTGGACTAGAGCCTACAGGTTTCTTTGCAAGATTTTCAGAAATGGTTTGCCGTTGCCTCCTTCCCAGGGCTGAGAGTGAGAGAGATGAGCCCATGGTCACTTAATTGGCTTTGTGCCTAAGGGGGGGGGGGGCTAGAACTCACAGCCTCCTGATTTCCAAGCTGAGCCCTTCCCCACTATCCCAAACCAGGTCCCAACAATGGACGAGGAAGGGAAGGGAAGTTGTGCCACTGCAACTAGTTGTTGGGCTGGTTCTTCTTTAACCTGATTTGTGGATTCTATGCCTTCAATCACCTCTTCCAGGGCTGATCCTAGCAAAGGGGAAACAGCTGGCCAGCCCAGTAAAAATGGCCTTTTGCCTGAACCAATGGCAATTAATTTGGGAGCGAAATAAAAAAATAACACTGGCTACATTTTATAAGGAAAACCTGTACAAGATGTTCTACAGATGGCACCTCCCACCAGCAAGATTAGCCAAAATGGATGGAAACCAATCAGCTAATTGTTGGAAATGTCTGGAGGAACAGGGCACATTTTATCACATATGTAAAATGCTCAGGAGTTCTGGTATAGAATTTGGCTGTGGCTAGAGGAAACGACGGGATTAAAAATCCTCGACAAACCAGAGGTGTTCTTACTGGGAAAAATGGCAGAGAAGTACAGTAAAGCTGATACTTATTTAATAATGCATGTAATCACAGTGGCAAGAATGATATCTGCTCAAAATTGGAAGGCTAGAGAAATTCCTAGGGAAGATGAGGTGATAGATAAGATACTACAATGCACCAAAATGGATAAGTTGACATTAGAACTGAAGGATAAAGATGAGTCAGAATATCACAAAATATGGAATAAATTTTACTAATGGAGGGTTATGAAAGGGAGTTTGCAAAATGGAATAAGGACAAAAGGTGAAATTGGAAGGATATTGAGAGGTAGTGAGAAAGAATTAAAAAATTTAAAGTTCAGATTTTTATATGTATATACATGTAGAAAAATGTATAAAATTTCTTTCTGAGTACAATAAGTACTGTCAAAAATGTATATCAAAGAAGACCACCACACTCAATGTTTTTAATGTTTATATTCAATAAAATTTATTTTTTTAAAAAGTTGCCTTTCGGCCAAACCAGTTATTAAGGATGGAGATGGACATCTTTGGACACAAACTGCCTCATCCATGCCACGGAGACATAATTCGTTAGACATTATCAGTGCAGCTTCCCAGGAATCGTTATTAATAATGGCTTCATGAGGTGTTGCTCATTATCACAACACTATCGAGTGAAGCCTCATCAGCATTAATGAGTAACATGTTTGCTTCCAAGCAATGCAAACAGTTGGGAAACACATCGGACAAAGAGCAGCCTATTAGAAACCCCAAAGTAAGGGAAATTCAGCTTTCTGTAGCCATAAATCCATAATTAAGCCTTAAATTTACATTTTCCTGCAGCATGCAACCACACAGAGACACACAAAGCCTCATTTGTTGTGGTTCACCGGCAGTCTGTGCAGACGGCAGCAGAATCAGACATTGGAGAAGAAAGGGAACCAGTCAGGGAGTCTGGAGAGGACTCGGATGAGGGTCCTGCATCCAATGCAGAGATGGGGCCAGGACCATCTGGGAATGGGGTGCTGACTCCGGAGCCTCTGGAGTCTGGCAGCAGCAAGGAAGAGAACTCAGGGGAGCCTGTTCTCAGTGAGTGTGTGCACAGAGCTGCTAGAAGGCAAGAGACAAAAGGGGTGACTCAGGAGTAAGGCTTTTATCCTTACTCCTGATTGCCCCTCCCATAGGGGATAAAGGACAGGGAAAGGTAGAGAAACCTTTGCAGGAAGCAAAGTCATTTGGTCTATTTGGATTCAACTTTGAAGCTCTGTGTGGACTTGGTACTTTGGTTGATTTTTTTCAGTTAATTTGGCACTTTTCTTGTTGGCAGCAATTCAAAGGAGAGAAAGGCGGGTGCTTATCTCGAGGGACTATTTGGGACTCATTACTGGCTGGGAATGAACATAATTCCCAGCATTGTAATAAAGCAAGAATTGTTTGGACTAAGCGTATGCTTAATTATGGTCTCGGGAAACTTTGGTTAGAACATCACTGTTTTGTTTGTGTGTGTGTGTGTGTGTCTGTGTGTGTGTGTTTGTAGGGGGTAAACCGAGGCTTACAGGTAATCCGATCACAATGGAACCTGAAATTTCTGTTGCTGAGACATTTGTTAAGTGAGTTTTGCCTCATGTTATGACCTTCCTTGTAACCTGGTTGTTAAGTGAATCACTGCAGTTGTTAGATTAGTAACACAGTTGTTGAGTTCATCAGGCTTCCTCATTGATTTGGCTAGTCAGAAAGTCGCACAAGGAGACCACGGGACACCGCAGCCATCATAAATAGGAGTCTGTGGCCAAGCGCCTGAATTTCGATACTGCAACGGTCATGTGACAAGCCGTCATAAGTCAGTTTTTTTCTGTGCCATTGTTAGCTTCAAATGGTCAACTAAACGAACTGAGACTGCAGGGATGGGATTCTAACAGTTTGGACCGGTTCTGTAGGACCGGTTGTTATGATTCTGGGAGCAGAAACACTGCCTCAGGAGGCCCCAAAATGGAGCATGGGGGTGCCATGGGGCCCCCTGGCTCCATTTTTGCCTTCCTGGGCCCCAGGGAAGCCTTCTGGGAGCAAAAACACCCCCCAAGAAGCTTCCCTGAAGCCCAGGAGGCCCAAAAACAGGGGAGGGGCTGCTGCAAAAAAGAAGCCACACCCACCCAGGCACCTGGCCATGCCCACCTATCCATGCCCACAGAACCATTGAATCCCACCCCTGAAGGACTGCCTGTATTTGAAGTGCTCTCCAAATATTAATTTGTGTGCTTCCTGTTCTGCCAATATTCTACATTGCAGCATAAAATATTTTCTTGATGCAAAAGGCTTGGCTTTGTTTTTTAATCTCTCTCTCTCTTTTTTTTTCTTTCCCCCTCCAGAGTTGACATCTTGTTTTTATGAAGCTCGCTTCTCTTCTCCCAAAGGTCTCCCATCTTTCCATTTCTTCCAGGCCTCTTAATAACGATTGTTCTTAAGTACAAACTCCACAAGTGCCAGCCTATATTTTCACCATTCTTAAAACAAGAGGCTTCCAGATGAAGACGGGGATACAAATCTAATTACGGCCATAATTGGATGAACAAAATGAATGCTCAAATGTCAAGCCTATATTATTATTATTATTATTATTATTATTATTATTATTATTATTATTATTATTATTATTGTTGTTGTTGTTGTTGTTGTTGTTATTATTATTATTATTATTATTATTATTATTATTATTATTATTATTATTATTATTTTCCCAGTTCAGCTCGGAGAATGACACCTAAGTTTGCACGGCTTTTAACAGCCGTTCTAATCAAATGTGAAGAGTTGCCATAAAAAGTGAAGAACCACAGAGATGCTTTTCTTCCCACATTGCTAATTTGCAAAGTTTGGCAGAGCACTTAGCGCAGAGTTAGCAAAAGAAAGAAAAAAATTTATGAAGAACTCTTCCTGTCGGAACAGCACTTGACTTTAAAAATTCAGAATGCATGCGAGAGCATTTTTAGATGTAATTCCTTCCTTTCTGATGATCGCATTGAAGATTTGTTGCTCCAAATTCCTTTTCCAGGGCTGTTAATCAGCTATAAAGGTAAACTAGCATTCTGAGGCTTGGCCAGTATTTGTTTGTTTGTTTGTTTGTTTGTTTGTTTGTTTGTTTGTTTGTTT
>BLBF01000068.1:2124767-2138423 GCA_015471245.1 Laticauda colubrina
GGAGGAGGAGGAGGAGGAGGAGGAGGAGGAGGAGGAGAGAAGAAGAAAAAGAAGAAGAAGAGGAAGAAGAAGAAGAAGAAGAGAAAGAGGAAGAAGAAGAAGAAGAGGAAGAAGAAGAAGAAGAAGAAGAAGAAGAAGAAGAAGAAGAAGAAGAAGAAGAAGAAGAAGAAGAAGAAGAAGAAGAAGAAGAAGAAGAAGAAGAAGAAGAAGAAACTGCAAGATGATTGGACTTGATTTGAGGGCCAATGGGGACACCATTAGAAGATCTGAAGGATCAGGTGAGGAACAGATCTTCATGGAGAAATGATGGGTGGTTGCTGAGAGTCAACAATGGCTTGATGGCACATGACCCACCTATTAAAGCCATAAATCTACAGGAAGTCCTCCAATCCAACAGTTTGTTTAGTGTCCAGTTGAGTTTACAATGGTTACACTGAAAAAAAGAGACTTTAAGAATGTTTTTCACACTTATGATCGTTATGGCATCCCCATGGTCACATGATCAAAATTCAGGTGCTTGGCCACTGGCATGTACCTACAATGGTTGCAGTGTCCTGGGGTCATGTGATCATGTGATCATGTGATCCCCTTCTGTGACCTTCTGATAAGCAGTCAATGGTGAAGCCAGATTCACCGTGTGACTAACTTAACAACTGCAATGATTCATTTAACAACTGTGGCAAGGAGGGTCATGCAATGGGCAAAACTCACTTAAGAAATGTCTTTGGATTCTCAGTCCTCCATCTCATGGCTGTCCCAAAGGTGCTTTTTTTTCAAGAGGCAACTGAACTTCTGGTTTTTCTCTGAAAATATTTCACTTCTCATCCAAGAAGCTTCTTCAGCTCTAACTTGGATGGTGGGGAATGGAAGGATTTGTACTCCTTGCAGGCAGCTGGTCATTTGCATCCTTTTAGAGAGAGTCCTTGAGGCCACCTGAAGATTTATCTGTGTCCTCAGGCTCAGAGCTGAAACAGCTTCCCTTTTTAAACACTGTGTTCCCAGCTGCAGCTAATGAAGGGAATCAGGGCCCTTTTCTCCCCCATAAGCCACGCAGCCCACGTTGCTCCCTTCTCCATTCCTCTCTGCATGCCCTAGGATGAAGAGGGGGTGGATTTGGGTCTTCCTCTGAACTCTCTCTGCCTTGGTCTACCTCTTCCCTGCTCTGCCCAGCTGGACTTTGCCCTTCCCCAGTTTCTTCCAGAGCCAATGGAGCCACACTCCTGCTCTCTGTCAGCTGCTCATCTTCCTCCTCGGATTCAGACTCTGACAGGGGCATGATACACCTGGAGATTTATCTGCATCCTCAGGCTCAGAGCTGAAGCAGCTTCTTGGATAAGAAGCAAAACGTCTTCCAAGAAAAACCAGAAGGTCCAGTTGCCTCTTGAAAAAAGAAGCACCCTTGGGTCACTGAAGAAATGTCTCACTCGGCAACAGAAATTTTGGGCTCAATTTTGCTCATACACTGAGGACTACCACAGTTAGCTCAAGATCTTGGGGAGGGATCCCTGCTTTCCTCTCCGATTTCTGGATCTCCCCTTGGAACCTGGAAAGAAAAGGCTGAACTTCCAATCCAATTTAAGCCTGGTCCAAAATTGCTCTTCTGACATTTTTCAGTTTGGATTAATTCACTCTTTCCTGCTCTTTGGGTAGCTGAAATATTCCACTAGTCAGCCACTGAAACTGTTTTATTATGTTTGAATAACATGATTACCTGAAGGGCTCAGTGGCTGCTGTTCAAAACCTTTCAAAAAAAAAACCCAAATGATTCATATATATATATTTTTTTAAAAAAGAAACTTGGTCCAAAGCCTTGTTTTTCAGTCCACCCTTAATTGTCTGATGGTGGTTTTTAGTACTTAGCCAGGTCAGTAAATAAGTAACTCAGGTTATAAAGGCTGGAGTGGCATTTGTCCATTTCTAGAATGATTGATGAGGATGGTTAATTAGGAAAGCTAACCCTAAAATCGAAGCCACGAGTGGAGATCCTGAAGGCAGATTTTTGGCCTCCCCAAAAAAACTTGGGGTTTGGGATTCTGTCTGCTGGGGGAGAAATTGCAGAGCCTCAGCTGCTAATCTCTTTTTTATTTATATAAGAATTTTATTAAGATGATCACAAGATAAAATGCAGATCAATATAAAGATTAGGAAATAGAAGGAAGAGGGGAAGATGTAGAAACAAAAGAAAGGGAAAAAAATCTATAGTCTTCCAACTTTTTTCTCTACAACAAAGTACAAAATGCAAAGAAAAGTGTAAATAAAACATGAATTCAAAAAAAAAATACAAAGTACAAAACTTCAATTTTGTACTTTACCAGCTTAGCAAATACTACAGTCGTCATTTCTGTAACTACGTATTATATTAATCTTAACTCCTGGTTTCTTGACCGTTCTGGTATCCACTGCAGGTAGTCTCGATTTATAACCACAACGGAGCTCCAAATTTCTGTTGCTGAGCAAGACATTTGTTAAATGAGTGGAAAATGGTCATAAGTCACTTTTTTTGGTGCCATTGTAACTTCAAACGGCCACTAAAGGAATGGTTGTATGTTGAGGACTAACTATTCTTGGAATCATAGCTACAGAGTGCATATTCTTACCCTTTTTTTTTTTTTTTTACATTGGCACAACTTCAGAGCAGGGCGAGAATTTGCCGCAGAATCAAACGATGGAAATTTTTCAAGGTGGTTGGAAATCTTAGAAATCTCTGATTGCTGACTAGGAAGTAGAGCAAGTCTGCAAAATGCTTTTTTTATTATTATTATGTCACTTCGACCTCTTTTTCTCCCCCCCCCCCCGCACTCCAAATCAAAGAACAAAGGAAGATATCTGGAACTTCTCTGCGAAGCATTTAAAAGCTTTTTTGTGCTTTTTTTTTTCTTCACTTAATATGCTTTGGAGCAACTTCTAAACAGGTGAAAAGTAGAAAGAGAAGTTCTTACCAACCTGCCCTCAAAAGGCAAACAATTAAAAGCCCAGAAGCAGACGGAGTAACATCTCCAAGGATGAGTGAAGGTAACAGAGCCGGTTGGGGGTTTGGTAAGCAGGTTATCGGTCTTTCATCTCCCACTTCCGAATGAGATTCCAAAGGCTGGTTTAGCAGCATTGGGATCTGCTTCTGCGGGTTTAATTCTTTTCATCATAGTTTTTAAAAAATCTGGTTTCTCTTTCATTCTTTTTTTTGTAAAGAGGGGTTGTTTGCATCAGCAAAAATATTTGCAACATTCTGCAAGGATGACTGGTAAATTCATTCTACTAGAATCAAAAAGATCAACTTGCTCCTGGCATTTGTTTCCTGACCTGGCCTACCTCAAAGGGATGTATACCAACCCATGGATAAAAAAGCTTCCTTGGAAGGAAGCGGAGATTTGCCCCAATAAGGTATAACAGGGAGCCAGTGTCGTGTAATGGTTCAGGTTAGAAAACAGGTGACTGTGAGTTCTAGTCTTGCCTTGGGCAGAAAGCAGAGGGACCTCAGTCCAGTCCAGCTGCCTCAGCCCTAGGAAGGAGGCAATGGCCAATCACGCCTGACAAACCTGACCAAGAAAACTGCAGGGTCTTATCCAAGCAGTCGGGCATGAGTCAATGGAAATAAAACAAATAAGAGGGAGGGAGGAAAGGAGGAAGGAAGATGAAGAAGGAAGGAAAGAAGGAAGGAAGATAAGGAAGGGAGAAGGAAGGAAGGAAGAAAAGAAAGAAAGACAGACAGACAGACCCAATCAGGCTAACTGTACCTATGCCAATGAAGTAGAATTCCAGTCAGCCCTGAAGGGTCCGTTTGCCAACTTCAAAGAGCTGACAGGACCAAATTCAAAAGCTGTAACTGTCAACCTCCGATGGCCTGCTAAATAAATGTATAACAGTTGGCTCTGCCCATCCACTGCCATCCCTGGGTCACATTGCAAGTCACCCCAAAGTTGATTCACCCTCTAGGCATCGTGGCTCTCAACCAGCTGTCAAGTTTCCTAAAAATGTAACCATTGGCTCTCGCATTAACACCATCGACTCTTGCACACAAGGCCTAATATATCCTGGCAATATCTGATTAGGATCCACCAAACTGGCAAAGAGGAAAATACAGATCTGATGAGTTCTAGGTGCTTCATGGCTACTGCCAATTCTCCTGCCCCCAGGGGGAGAAGCATCATTTGTAATCATTTGTAATGATGCCAATGTGGGCAGAGGAAGACAAGGCACCACGCCAATGAAGAAATCTTACCACATCCATAATTTGTCGAAGACTAAGGCTGAAAGAGACAGTGAGTGGCTGGGAATCGTTTGCCACTGGCCTTTCCAAGGGGTTGTAATTCTTCAGCAGCTCTCGGTAAAGTTTTCGCTGGTATTCCCCTTGCAGGCTCACTGGAAGAGAAGAAAGAGATGTCATTGGCAGCGTTCAAAATCAGGTTCATCTGGCGCATCTTCTCAAAGTGGCATCCTTTAACCAATGTTCCTCAACGATGGCGACTTCAAATATGGGTGGACTTTAACTCCCAGAATACCCCAGCCAGCACAGGTGGAATTCAATGCCCAGAATTGTGGATGGGGAATTCTGGGAGATGAAGCCCACCCACTGACCATGCAATCACCTCTTTTGTCTTAATTCTTTTGACATCTCTCCCCTTGGTCTAAAGGTAAGCATTGACGGAGAAACTAAGAAGGAAGTCTATTGCCCTGTCCATGATCCAACTGTAGGCTCAGCTGTCTCTTATCTCACCATTCCCTAAATAGCATCTCTCTCTCTTTCTTTCTCCTGCCTCCCAAGGCCCTTCTCACAAACCATGAGCAAAGGATTGGACTAGAAGGCCTCCAAGCTCACTTCCAACTTTGTTGTTCTGCTTGCTATTCATTGTTTAGGCAGCATCTCTGGCAAAGCGGTATACTTTTTGCTTTCAGCAGGTACCAAACACTCTTCCTGGAAATTGGACCACAAATCACGCAAGGCTGTGTCTAACCGCCTTTAAAGTAAGCGCTCCGTTAAGCAAGGGGAAAAATAAGGAATAAATCTACCCACATCCAACTTTTTCTCCAGATTTTCACATTGTATGCAAAGTTTCTCAGCAGTTTGAAGGCACAGAATGCCTTATTTCTCTTCCCAGGGGAAAAAAGAGATGAGCATATGGCAGATTGAAGCAAAACATCTGCAGGCATGAACTATTTTGGAAACCTGCTATTGGTTCTTCTTTCCCATGTGCGTTTAGGGATAAATGTGCCAACAGTCTTATTGGAGGGATTTCCACAGGTTACAGCTTCAGACCTGCAGCTGGAGACAGATGATGAAGCTTCTCTGCAAAGGAGATTCTCTTTGATGGATGGGCCCGATGAGATGAGACAGGAAGAGAACAACAAACTTGCTAATGCAATGTATCTCTCCCTTGGCTACTTTAAGATCTATGGACTTCAGCTCCCAGAATTCCCCAGCCAGCTTTGGGAATGCTAGGAGTTGAAATCCATGCCTCTTAAAGTTGCCAAGGTCAAGGAACACTGCTCTAATATATGTGTGTGTGTGTGTGTTTGTGTGTGTTTATGGGCAGGTGTCTTTTTAAAAATAAACAAATAAAGAGATTTTCTCAGCGCATAGCTTTCTGCTCAATGAAATAGTTATTCTGCTCTCAAATTTTATCTCTTTATTTAACTCTCCTGGGCTACCTCATCTGCAGTATTTATGTTTCATATTCTTTTCAGGCAACTTTAAAACTTTAAAACCAAGGCCACACAATGAATAAACCTCCATTGGGTGGGTTCTCTTGTCACGCTAAGCCACCCTGACTGCCTTCAGCCATTCTTTTAATTTATGAAATTTGTAAGGCCCACCTGATTCAAAACATTTCAGAAATTAAAAACAAAATAAAACAAAAGTACAGCAACAGTTGTCCAATAAGAAGTGACCCAGTAGACTTGGCAGTGTGCTAAGTTGAAGCCAAACAAGCGACATTACAGCTAAAAACAATCATTTAAAAGCCATTTAAGGAGCTGAGAAGTGCAGAGGGTTGTTTGAATTGCTACAGACACACTTCTCCCCTGTCCTAAATGGGATGGTTTTTCTTTGTACATTCAAATCAAAGAGAGGGAGAACGTGAAGAGAAACCAAAATCCCCAACCAACCCCAATTAATAAATAAAAATAGTGCCATGTGGAACAACTCTTTGTCTCAACCTGTATGGAAGCACTTGGCCAACCTTGTCCACGATCAGATGCAAAATAAAAACAGAGGCCTTAGTTTGGGATGGGAGACCTCAAGGAAATTTCAGAGCTGCACAGATAGACCTGGACTTGCAACCACAAACGGGACCAGAATTTCTGTTGCTAAGCAAGGTGGTTGTTTAAGTGTGTTGCACCCAATTTTTTAAGGCAAACCCCCCCCAAAAAAAAAATGAACGTATGATTTATGATTCTGGGAGATTATGGAAAGAAGAGGGTCATATGGAGTAAGAGATAAACCTACTTCTAACTGTTCTAAAGACAACTGGAGTCTGCTTTCTTTTTGTTTTCCTCTCTTTCATCTTTAGCTTTCTCTTTAATTTCTTCCTTGATTCTTACTTTACATTACTTTGACATAGTTTTTATCTTCCATATAACCTATTTATCTATTTCTCTCTCTCTCTCATATATCTATCTATCTATCTATCTATCTATCTATCTATCTATCTATCTATCTATCTATATATATATATATATATATATATATATATATATATATAAATCAGGGGTAGTAAAAACAGCTCCTCCAATGGAGCCAGATTAGCAGAAATTAAAAAGAACACACAATACTTTTCCCATCATAAAAACTGGAAACTCTTTGCAAATCATTTCTGAAAATTGGCTTGATGGGATACCTTTTTTTTAAAAAGCAATTTCTTTATTCTTTCTAATTAACTTAAGAGCCATAAGCCTAACGGTGGTGGGTTGTTGTTTTTGCAAGCCAACTCAGAAACCCCGGTGAGTTCAAAGCAAGTTACGTAAGCACACATAAAACCACAGCAGCTGGACTCTTACATACCATCCCACCCCAGCCTGGCTTTGCTTGTGAGTGAGCCAAATTTTAAGCATCTGGGGAGGAATGGTTTAGCAAATCTTCCAATTTATCCAGGAAAGCCAGAGGGGCTTGCCAAGTTCCATTGCACAATTGCCTACCTCCCAGGAATGAGACCCACATTTTCTAGGCATCGTTACTTCCCCAGTATTCGTAGATAGGGATGTCTGGGCATGTAGGTGTGTGATAGTATTAGGAATAAAGTTTGATTTCTTGAGATTATGCACACATATAGACTTGAATATCCAATCAACCCCAAGTTGAATTCAGTTTTCTGGATTTTGTACCCTGCCCCCTTTTCAGATCTCTGGAGTGTATTCTGGAGTCTCTGTGTCAAACTGCTTGTTGAATCAGCAGCAAGTCGCGGGATTCACACAACTTCAAGCAAGGTTGGCCAAACCCAGTGAGCTGAGTTTGTGCAGCAGGCTAAGATGAGACCCAACCAACCACATGATGGCAAGGAGCAAACTCCATTGGAGGGTCCCCCAATGCTGGGGTGGGGGGGGATTTGTGGGGAGGAAACCCCTGCTGGAGAAAGCCCATGGACACAAAACAAGCCACACTTGGGGTTCTTCTTGGTCTCTTGGGAGTTGTTCCTCCTTTCTCATCCCCGTGCCGATTTCAGAGGGTTGATCCTCACGAAGGGTTGGGGCTCCCTGCCTCCCTGGGAATCCCCCTCCCTCCAAACGCTCAAGTCCTGAAACCGCCCCTCGAGGAAACCAAGGGGTGGGTGTGGGTGTGGGTGTGGGTGCGCGCGCGCGCGCGCACTCTGGACATGCTCAGAGGCTCTCTTTCCCTCTGCTCTGCCTCCTCTTCCTCCTCCCTCGCCCCTGGGGAGGGAGAGAAGAGCGAGGCTGAGGTCGCCGAGTCCACCAGGAGCCGCCACCCCCCCCCCGCCCCCCACTCACCGCGCACGAGTCCGCCGGCCAGGATCAGCACCACGGTCAGCTCCCGGAGCCCCATCGCGCGGGCGGGCGGGCGAGGCGCAAAGTTGGCAGCGCCGGAGGATCCCGCGCAACCGGGAAGCCCCGCGGGGTGGAGGCTCTCCTTCTCCTTCTTCCGCCGCTGCCTCCCCGGAGCCTGCCGGAGCCGGGCGCCGCCGCTGCTCGGCTGGGCTCCGCTCTGCCTTCCCCACGTGACGGGCTTCCCTCCTTCCCCGCGTCAGGAGCCGAGCGGCGGCAGCTGCTGCTGAGGCTGCCAGCGACTGCAGCTCCCGGACCCCGCCGGCTTTATGGACAGCGCCGGGACCCCCCGCCGCCCCCCTCCTCCGCTCTTCCTCTCCTCCTCTTTCTCCTCTGCCTCCTCCCCCTCTTCCTCTTCCTCCTGCTCCTCCTCTCCTCTTCCTCTTTTCTTTCTCCCCTTTCTCCTTTCCTCCTCTCCTCTTCCTCTTTTCTTCCCTTTCTCCTTTCCTCCTCTTCCTCCTCCCCCTCTTCCTCCTCCTCCTCCTCCTCTTCCTCCTCCCCTCCTGGCTCAGTGTCAGACCCAGCCTCGCTCAGACCCAGAGAGTGCCAGCCAAACCAAGCAGCAGGAGGTGGCGATTCCAACACACACACACACACACACACACGCATGCACGCACGCCTGCTCACGAAAAAGTGTCTTGCAATGCGCTCTGGCGACAGGAGGGCAAGAAGCGCAAGGACCGGGCTCCCTCGTAAGGAAGGGGGGTTCGGCTCTAGGTGATCAGAAGAGGTAGGCTACACACCCCTAAGCTTGGCCCCCATTTCAGCTTTTGTCTTTTTAAACCAGGGTTGGTGGAGGAAATCACAACAGCCTGATTCCTCGCTTTGATCCCCAAAGGGTTGGTATCACATACAATTCCTCTCCCCACCTCCCAACAAGGCATGGACTTGTTGTCCATCCTGGGTCTACAAGAATGTGCTCAGAGGCACTCTTGGCAGTTGGCCTCAAGTGTTTCCCCCTTGGAGAAGCTGCGATAGGCCTCCAGAAGCCAACAATGTTTTCTAAGTTATCCTCCTCTGTTTACGAAGCAGCCCTGCCCCCCCCCCCCCATAGCTTTGAAGGACCAAGGAGAAGCCAGCTTGATCTGATCAAAGGCCTCAGAAACTGGGATTCTGGTTTGCAGAATCACTCATTCAGAGAGAGAGAGAGAGAGAGAGAGAAAGAGACCAAAACTTCTCAAATAGGATAAGAATGGCTTGTAGCAATGGATGTTCTCTTTCCCCTTCTGGAAGAGAGTTATGCGCAAGAGAGGTGCACTATTCAGATCAGCCAGCTCTACTTCACCCGAATGATTTGATCCACTCTGGGTTCTGGAAGTGATCCCAAAAAGGCTTTTTTTTTTTTTTGCACCAGCTTCGTTTAATCCAGGCCCATCTCTCTTCCAATTTCATGACAGATACTGATGGCTTCTTCCTTCGCACCCAACTTCTTCTGTGCCTAATGCCCAATTCCAGCTGATGTAGTTGTGTCCTATCTTTGCAGATCTGGAACCCATGTAGGAGAATCAATTTCGACTTCCAGATAGCTATCTCCTCTTCTCCCTCCCATGAATTTGACCTTGGCCCCTTCAAAGTCATCCAAGCAAGAGATCATCTCTACTTCTGATAGTAGTGAATTCTTCATCATGATCATGATGTAGATCAAGAGTCTTCAAACTTGGCAAGTTTAAGACTGGTGGACTTCAACTTCCAGAATTCCTGAGCTAACATGACTGGAGGAGGAGGAATTCTGGGAGTTGGAAGTCCACAAGTCTTAAAGCTGTCAAGTTTGAAGACCCCTGATATAGATGAATAATAATGCATAAAAAATATGGGAAGAATACCTTATTTATCCTGGTCAACTTGGATGTTCTCAGTTTGGTCCAGTGGTCAAGGTGCTGGACCAGGAGCAAGGAAAGCTGAATTCTAGTTCTTCCTTGAGCACCAAAACACTTGAGTGACTTTGGGCCAGTCACTCACTCTCAGCCCTAGGAAGCCTGTATTGGGGGAAAAAGAAAACTCTTCAGAAAATATAGCCAAAGCACCAGAAGTTGTGGGTATTCCAACACTGGAAGTTTTTAAAGAAGAGATTGGACAACCATTTGCCTGAAACAATATAGGGCTTCCTGCCTGAGCAGGGGGTTGGACTAGAAGATCTCCAAGGTCCCTTCCAACTCTGTTTTTCTATTATTTATTCTTGTCACCACAACAAATGCAGGTGGAATTTTTAAAAAATGTTCAGAGCTTTCTCCTTCTCTCAAGACCACGAATGGTTAACACCACTTATCACCTTCTCATTTTGCCTTTTCTATTTTGGGGCCCACAAAAGATTTTTCAGGAGGGTCAGAACCATCAAAACTTGGCTTCCTTCTTGCCCACCCAAACAAGCCCTCATCTGCCCTTCACCATCAAAGAAGGGTCATCACCGCCGTCGTTCTGTGTCTCAAAAAAGAACATCTCCACCTCATGTCCCATTAAATAATCCAAAGAGATGGCTTCATTTATCCTTAAAATGTAGTTGGGCTTGGAGACCGTTTGGTGGGGGAGATGACTTCGGTGGGCAGGCATCAGAAAGCCTGCCCACCGACCGATTCCGAGGCATAGATCTTGCTTAAAGCAACTGTCAAGACCAGGTTGAGGAAGCGGGAGGAATCTTTTATTCATTCAAATTAGCATCTGTGGGATATTTTACAGTTCACTAAGCTGCAACATAGAGGAGAGCTACATTTCCAGCGAAACAATTAGGCTGTCATCTTTAAATCATAAATTCCAAGTAATTAGTGCTCAAAAACAAAGGAGAAAACTTGTAACTGTTGACTGAAGCTTTTCTTAAGATGTTCGTTGGTTTAACTCGCAGGTAAAAGTCACATGGGAAAGGGAGGAAATCAATGTGCTAGCCACAACTGGGTTCAGATTTTTGGATGTTCTTATTCTTCTCCTTTGGAGTTTCTTTGAAGCTTTCAAGAAGAGACTGGGCCTCCAGCATGAGCAGGGGGCTGGACTAGAAGACCTCCAAGGTCCCTTCCAGCTCTATTCTGTTGTAACTGATGGAAGGGAACATCTGCAGTATTGTGACTGTATGCATTGTGGCTTGTTCCTAGCTTTGAGGCAGATCGATTGAGGTGCTTTGTTATCAGGTGTGATGGTCACAACTCCTTTGTCTGTGATTGGCTGAGCTGCTATGATGTCATGGAGAGATTTAAGTCCTGGGTGGAGCAACAGCCAAATTGGGACCAATGGAGCTCATTTATTAAAGCCAGACTTACAATGAAGTATTTACAGGTGTGATCCCACTGAATGCATTAAAACTTGCTTCTCAGCAGACATAACAGATAACAGATAGCCAGAGTTGGAAGGACCTTGTAGGTCATCTAGTCCAACCCCCCACCCAAGCGGGAGACCCTACACCATTTCTGATAGATGGCAGTCCAATCACTTCTTGAAAGCCTCAAGTGATGGTGCTCCCACAACTTCTGAAGGCAACTTCTGTTCCATGGGTTGATTGTTCTCACTGTCAGAAAGTTTCTCCTTATTCCCAGGTTAAATCTACATATACAAGACAGCCTCCTAAATCTTGTCAGGATAATTTATCACTAGTAATTCAATGATGTTTCATGGATGCAAGTTGAGGTCATTCACACATCACCCAAACCCAAGCAGTTGGCTTAGTTTGGACTTGGTATATTGTGAGAACTTGTGTCTTTTGGTTCTAAGCCATGGTAAATTAATGCAGTTTGTGAACTATGGCTTAGGACAGCAATGGGAAGTAGCACTCAATATAAAGATCTCTTAGAGAGCATATTGCCTTGTGTGGTTAGGATCCTGGGTTGGAGATTCTCAATCATCCAGGTCATGGTTGTCCCAAAGGTGCTTTTTCAAGAGCCAACTTTTCCTTGAAGGTGTTTTGCCTCTCATCCAAGATGCTTCTTCAGTTTTGGATGAGAAGCAAAAAGTATTCAAGGAAAAACAAAGAAAGTCCAGTTGCCTCTGGAAAAAGCACCTTTGGGACATCAATCTACATGTTAAATAAATTGTCAGTTTATGGAATTGTCAGTTTATTATGGGTTCCTCTAGTCTAGGTGGACATCTCCAGGAGATGTTCAGCAGTAGAGAAAGAGGCTCTCCATTAAAGTGTTTGATCCAATTATTTCCAAGACTTCATGCACCAAGAGGAACATGTTTTCCTATAACTGGAGGAAACCAGACCTTCAGAAAAATATCTGTCCCTATCTTTCATCCAGGCCAAGAGTGATTTAAATGTTAAACTTAATTTTATCTATACTGTTCTCACAGTTGCATTTTAGATTCAATTTTAACCACTGTCTAAAAAATAAAAACATATTATTCAGCCAAATCCTTCAGCTAAGGAGAAATCGCTCCTTTGGTGACAGTTCCAACTCTTGAAGGGCTCAATGCCGTCACCGGATTATTTGAAAAGTGTATTGTAATTATTGTGGCCATTGCTCTGTGAGCAAGACAGGCAGTCCTAAAATGGGTAAACAAATGAAATAAATAAAATCTGCTGAATTTTCAGGATTTGGGGATCCGTTCTCCTGTGTTTCTTTCCCGCGAGTTATAGTGGGGGGGGGGGAAGTCTCTTTTTTTCTTTTCAAATCTGACTTTAGGATTTGTGCATTTTGCACAGATAGAAAAGACAAAGAGAAGAAACAGTAGAAGAATGTATACTTTGGAGCGGCAGGAAGCAAATAGTATTGTGTTGAATAATGCAGGAAATTAACTCCAACAATTTTTCCACTGTCATCTCAACTCTGAATAATAGAAAGCCGCAATGTACCTTTTAAAGGGGTATAAATTTTATACGTGGAGCTTCGGAGACATTTGTTTAAAAAAAAAAAGAAAGAAAAATCTAGGAGTCTATTATTAGAAGACTCAAGATTTATTAATATCGTTCAACAATCCATCGTATCCTTTTCCCCCTCTTCTGAAAACCTCTGCCTGTTTTTCAGCTGCATAATTTGAAAAAAAAAATACATAATTTGAAAAAAAAAACATTTGCAAACAAACATACATAAAATAAAAATGAACAATTCACAACACGTGAAGAAAAAAAGGAGAAAAAAGCATAATGTAACAAATGAAAACATTGAAAAGATGGGGGGTAAGTCTACACTTGGAAATATATTCCAAGTTCACCTGTTTAGGTAAGTTTTTAAAAAAGAAAAGCGAAGCTTTCAATATTCACCAACTTGCCCAAGATTTCCCACCCCTCCCAGAAATACTGTGGCATTTTCTGATCGACAATAATACTCAAAAATTCTCAAATATTGCTAAATCATACATTTAGGAAATCCAATCCTTTCTTTCTGGAATTACAGTGTTATTTGATGTGCATCATAACAAACAAAGCTTCTCCCTCGCCATTGCAGCTGCCATCTTGACTTTTTTGACCCCTGTAGACGCTTCAGCTTCATATTAAACCTTCAGACAGGTATCAGTTTTTAGCTAAAGATGTGTGTGAATCCAGCCAATGATCATTTCTAAATCCTCATTTTGTGACTTTGCAAGATAGGTGATCCTAGTTCATGGTGGTTTAGACAAACATACATGTCTGAAGCTAAAGCTTGGATGACTTTAACTGCCTATTCATTCATTTTACTGATTATGAAATGAATATGTCCTCCTTCTTCTTCTTCTTCTTCTTCTTCTTCTTCTTCTTCTTCTTCTTCT
>BLBF01000068.1:2173001-2189982 GCA_015471245.1 Laticauda colubrina
GCCCAGGTTCCAGGCTGGGCCGGAAGCTGGTGTTTGCCTTGGTCAACTTGGGTGTCAGCCGCTGCACAACTTCGTCAAACATGGCTGGAGGCATCCTCATGAAGTTCTGGAACGCCCGAGTGTCTTCGCTCCTGAGCTCCACCATCAGCTTGTTGTACAGTCCGTCCTCTGCTCTTCTCCAGATCCATTTTCGGACCCAGATTCTTTTTGGGTGCCTCCTTTTCTTCCCGTAGTAGAGTTCACAGAGCCTGCAGATGGCTTCGCACTGTTGCAGAACGATGGTGGCTGCTGAAAGGACTTTGTTACAATCCACGGTGGACATGACTGGATGCTGTGGAAGAGGAAGAGGCAGATGAAGGCTGCAGAGGTCTGCACCGCTGGGCTGCTGTTCTGAAAGTGAGATGCAGGCGAGTTGCTCCCCCTTTTTATAGGCAGTATAGGTTTTCCACTAGGCATCCTCTAGGCATCCTCTAGGCATTCTCTAGATATCCTTAATATCCGAGATAGGTCCCCTCTGCGGACGTTTTTTTCCGTTTTTAACGCTTTGTTTCCGTGCTGCATCCATTCTGCATCCGTTCTGCATCCGTTCCGCGTCCGTTCCGCTTCCTCCCTGCGTCCGAGCGGATGCGAGTTGCGTGGATGCGCAGCGGATGCCTAGCGGATATAGCGGATGCGTAACGGATGCCGAGCGGATGCGTAGCGGATGCAGAACGGACGAATTGGATACATTTTCCACGCAAAAGTTTTGGGCAGCCCAAAACTTTTGGAGCGGATGAAACGTCCATAAACCGATGCTGGACGGATAGAGAGGAAGCCAAACGGAGGCAGTGAGTACATTGCGTTTTCGGACGGATGGCAAGGTTTTTTGTCCGTTTTACATCCTCTTTGCATCCGTTGGTTCAGTGTGACATGGGCTTAATGAAGAAATGATGCGGAAATGATGCGGCTGCTTCTGAAGAAATGATGTGGCTGCTTCGATGAGTCCATTTGGGAAAGCAAATGCATCCTTAATGTGACTCATCAAAGCATCTGCATCATTTTGCTCCAATATACCCAATCTTTTCCAAATGTTGCAGTGCATTTGGGGAACAAGCACACAATCACATGTCTTTTTAATAAAATATATTGTACGAGAGAAAACGGTGGGCTAAAATTACAAACACTTAAGAAAGGCCATTGCAAAAACAGTCCCTTAGATAGAAGGTCCCATGTCAAAAAAAACAAGTTGGGTGAATTTAAAAAAAAACCCATAAAATAAAACAAAGTATGGGGTTAAACTAGAGAAATTCACCCAGTGCTTCCAACGGGAGGAAAGCACTGAATGGATTTCTACAGACATTGTGTCTTCTCTCCGGTCATTCCCAAAGGAGAACATGAGAGGAAGCGAAAGATATATCTGCCCAGAGATATAACATCTCAGGAGCTGAAACAGTCTCTCCCATTTCTGGACTTCTCCAGTGCTACCCATCGGTGTCTCTTACAACAGACTGCATTACCACTGGATCCAGTTACTCTGATGGCAGTCTGCAGACAGATCCACTCAACACCTTTGGAAGCAGGGAACAGATCAAAAAGACAAAATCCCTGTGCTGGGAAAGGCAGACCCTCACAGGCATAAGCCATCTTTGGACTCAATTTTTGTTGAATCTGCGACATCCTCTTTCCATTTCTATCAGGTGGCAGTGGTGGAAATAAACTGGACATCATGTCATCAAAAAGAGATGTGGAAGGCTTTTTCCCCAAAGCTATAGAATAGAATAGAATAGAATAGAATAGAATAGAATAGAATAGAATAGAATAGAATAGAATAGAATAGAATAGAATAGAATAGGTAGAGTAGAGTAGAGTAGAGTAGAGTAGAGTAGAGTAGAGTAGAGTAGAGTAGAATGAATAGAATAGAATAGAATAGAATAGAATAGAATAGAATAGAATAGAACAGAACAGAACAGAACAGAGCAGAGCAGAGCAGAGCAGAACAGAATTCCTTATTGGCCAAGTGTGATTGGCCACACAAGGAATTTTTCTTCGGTGCATAAACTCTCGGTGTACATAAAAATGCATTCAACAAGAAGCATAAGATACAACACAGTGATAGTTATAGGATACTAAATAAGCAATCAAATCACACTAGGAAACTAAATAAAACAATATAAATCGTACAGATGCAAGCAACAAGGTTATAGTCATAAGCAGGAGGAGATAGATAATAGGAAGGATGAGAAGAATAGTAATCCAGGCTTAGTAAATGACGAAGTAAAGTCAATGACAGGTGTTTTTTGTGATTGTGCTGCATGAAAGGTTGGTTTCCACAACAGAAAACATTCTGGGAATCTGCTATGAATTCACTTTGTTTCCTGTTGGAGCCAAGAGTTGCTAAAATAGGGAAGATGCCTTTCATTAGCTCTGGAGTAGAATGATCTATGGGTCCAACTTGAGGTTGACAGCTCCAGTTGGAGCTGCCCATGGTTCTACTTTAATCCTGAAGTCCCCCCGGGGGTTTCCCCAGAGTGGTGACCAAGCAGAGAAGGAGCTCCCATCTTCACTAGAATTGCAAGAAGGTCCTGAGCAGGGTGGACACCTATGGCCCCTGTATGACTTGTGGAGTTTAACTCCCACAATTCCTGAGCCAACATGGCTGGCTCAGGAATTCTGGGAGTTGAAGTCCAGAGGGGCGTAAAGGGGCCATAGTTTCTCACTCCTGGTCCTGAGAATGAAATCCAGTCTCTCCATTAACACCTGGTAGTTATGCTCTCAACCCTATGTTCCAATTGGCTGAAATAAGGGCATGAAGTTTGCCAATCTGAGTTGGACTTTCAGGGATGGCTTCAAGGTGGGATGAAAATACATGATGGGGCATTCAAAACTCTGTTTTTACGTGCATTGTTTCAACGCCATCATAACGGGCCTCCTTTTTTCTGATAACAGCCTGGAGACACTCCTGCATTTTTCCAGGTGGAGACTCCAACTAGTGCAGTGAGCTCAATAACTAAAACCAGCTTGTCCCAAACTTCCTATCCCTGTTGTATTCTTTTTTGACTCATTGCTGGGGTCTTTATTTTTAACGTTGGGAACTTTAAGATGTACGGACTTCAACTCTCATGCTGACCAGGGAGTTCTCCTTCCCCTCCCCGATGTTTTCGAGAAGACATCAGTAATTATGTTAATTCTTCTGCTTTTTAGGGCAACTCAATCCCAAGAATTGGCCTTCTGGTTTCCTGTTCCCTTCTGTTGATCTCTCTGTGAATATATGAAGTTACAAGGCTATAGATATAGTGTAAACCAATAGCCCTTAGGGTTGAAAACAGGTCAAAGTCACTAAGAAGCATGGCTGGATAGAAGCTAGGCCAAGGGTTATCTTGCACCCAGGGTTCCTCTGGTGTGGAGGAAAAGAGGAAGTCAGAAAGGAGTACCCCAAAAGCAAAATAGTCAAATAAAGACCAACAACAACAAAAAGGGAATTTGATTAGGGAGACTTTTGATGCTTTCTGAGCTTGGTTGTTTTATTTCAGACATTTCACGACCCAACTAGGTAACATCATCTGTGCTAATGAATGTGAGGTTTGCTCTCTGTTTATATACAGTAATGTTCCCTGTCCATGTTGGTGGGATGTGGTTTTCCCCTTGGTAATTGATTAGGATACTGTTTTCTGCTCACTTATTTGTCTGGTGTTAATATCTGCTTATCTGGGTGCTGGTTATTGCAGACAATATATTCTGGCTTTCTTCCCCCCGCCCCCTTTCTCAGTTGTTTTATTAGCTCTTTTCAATGGCATGTAAATGTGATTTATCTTTATGTGTTGATGGCTGATGGATCTTCTTCTACTGGGAGAATTCAATTAGCAAAAAAAATAAAAATAATCAATGCTCAACTGAAAAAAGAGATATGCAACATTCTTGCCAGGCAATAAAAGCCAGCAGTTTTTCGGGTAAAATGGTTTAGCATGAAATCTATTCATGTTTATTATTATGGTCTGCTCCCATCCGATTTGCTTTGCAAAGGCAGAGAAAGAATTTGAGCTTATCGGTACCACGGCCATCTGTATAGAATGCTATCCATGCAGATGTTTAAGAGCCCGTCATCTCAATGCAGAAACTTAAATCTTTAAAACAAGAGGCCAGACTTTTGTAGCCACATCCGTGAAATGTGCAAATTTTACAGCCTACTCTGTCTCCCACTCTCAAAGATTTTACAGGCTACAGAAACTACCAACAAAAATAAGGCTGAACTCGCCCTGCCATTACCTTTAATTCCGGCATGTTTTCTATCAGTTGCAGAGGGAGTTTAACATCTGGATTCTTGGTGTAATCCATGGGGACCATGTTTGGTGCCAGTTCGTGGTAGCGGCCATGCAACCTGTGGGGAAACAGACGCAGGTAAGGACCAAAAAGATGGTACTTAGGGAAGGTTTGGTTCCCAACTTCAAGGAGAGGCTGATTGTTTTGCTCCTTCTGGCCATCAAAACTTTTGAGAACTGATGTGATTTCCCTCCAGGTTAATGAAGCTAAGTCTTGGATTCTTATTTTCAAATGGGAGAAGAACTTTTCTTGGAAACCAGGAAAATGAACATTAGTGGTACTGTCATGCCCCTGTCAGAATCTGAATCCGAGGAGGAATCTGGACAGCTGGCAGGGAATGGGAGTGTAGCTCCGTTGGCTGTGGAGAAGGCTGGGGAAGAGCAAAGTCAGGGTGGGCAGAGCAGGAAAGAGGTAGAACAAGGGAGAGGGAGTTCAAAGGAAGACCCAGGCCCACCCTCTCTTCATCCTAGGGCATGCAGGGAGGAAAGAGAATGGAGCAACGTGAGTTGTGTGGCTTATGCGGGAGGAAAGGGCCCTGATTCCCTTCATTAGCCACAGCTGGGAAGAGCTGATAAGGCAGGCTGCGTGCGGCAGGCTGTTGGGAGTAAACGTGACTTTATCTCATGTTGTTGTGGCTTATCTGTTCCTGGCATCTTCCCAACCATGTGAGTTTTGCCATACCTTCAAGTCTGAAATTCTTGCTCCTGCCCTGCCAAACTAATTACTTCAGTTTGGCTTGTTTGGACTTTAAGTTACAGTTTGTGTTGACCCTGGTTTGGACTTAATTTCCTGCAGCCAAAGGCTGTTCCTGAGTGAGTTTTTCTCCAGTCAGAAGGCAACCAGGACATTGGGGGAAAAGTTGGGAGATAATAAAGGGACTCTTATTGATTATCTGATTGTGTTGCCTTTGTGCCACGCCCCTTTGGGTCATCACAGGTATAGAAGTCACAACTTTGCCACCCCTACCCGATATGTGGGACCCTCTGTAGCTTGAGAGGCCAGAGAAAAAGATGGCCCTACATTTGAGGGGAATTGATGACGATTTGAGGGGAATTGAAGTCCAAGAAAAAAGGAGAATGTCAGGTTGGAGACAGATCAACTCTCCTGGTGTTGATGATTCTAAAGCTTGTCCAGGTTAAAGTTTTGACCAGGAGACATCATAAAAAAGTTGCTTTGATATGAAAAACCTGGGGAAGCATCCACCTGCTTTTCCCATCCCGCCTTCCGCTGACACATTTTGTTCTCTTTAAAAGTAACCCCCTTCGAAAGAACTCCGAGTCCTGCAGCCTTGGCTGGGCCAGAATAAATTATGGTCCTCCTCTCTGGTTTTACCTTTCAGGTACACTGCACACAGCAGGGACATCTCTGCTACGGTGAGGGAAGAGAGAGAGAGAGAAAAAAAAACCCTCAGATTCCTAAAGAGAGCCTCCTCTGGACAACATGTGAGCAGAGCGTTCGTCCCACGAATTCAAAAACACAAATGGATTCCTGGCTTTGAGGTGAGAGGATGGGTTTGGAAGAGGATAATGATCTTCTCAACAGAAATACAAAGAGTAGCTTCAGTTGCTTAAGGCTGGAGATTGTAGTTTTCTACCAAGTCAGAACACACACACACACACACACACACAAACGACTTTAACAGATGATCAGAGTTGGAAGGGACCTTGTAGGTCATCTAGTCCAACTCCTTGCCCAAGCAGGAGACCCGACACCATTTCTGACAAATGGCAGTCCAATCTTTTCTGACAAGTCCAGTGATGAAGCTCCCACAACTTCCAAAGGCAACTTCTGTTCCATGGGTTGATCGTTCTCACTGTCAGAAAATTTCTCCTTATTTTCAGGTTGAATCTCTCCTTGGTCAGTTTCCATCTGTTATTCCTTGTCCGGCCTTCAAAGGTGCTTTAGAAAATAGCTTGACCTCTTTCTCCTCTCTGGGGCAGCCCCTCAAATATTGGAAGGATGCTCTCCTGCCTCCCCTGGTCCTTCTCTTCCCTAGACCAGCCATGCCCAGTTCCTGCAACCATTCATTGTATGTTTTAGCTTCCAGTCCCCTCATCATCCTGGTTGCTCTTCTCTGCACTCTTTCCAGAGTCTCAACATCTGTTTTTATAGTGTGGGGACCAAAACTGGATGCAGGACTCTAGGTGCGGTCTTAGCTCTAGGAAGCAGGATAATTTTGCAGCTGGATTGCAATAAGTCACAGTCTCACATGGAATCTACCAGAGGCATAAATATGGGAGAAAGTATGGCAGGTTGAGAGATCAGGCGGTTTCTTGGTACTTGATTCAGAGATTGTTACTTTCCCTCCTCTGTATGAAATCTGCACTTTAATGCAGATAGATTAGTGTTCGGAATGGGCAGATCTCATAAAAATAACCGTGACTGTTTGGGGAAATTGGAAGGAGGAGGGGGGGGGAATGGGGAGGGGGAGGAGAAGGAGGAGGAGGAGGAGGAGGAGGAGGAGGAGGAGGAGGAGGAGGAGGAGGAGGAGGAGGAGGAGGAGGAGGAGGAGGAGGAGGAGGAGGAGGAGGAGGAGGAGGAGGAGGAGGAAAAGAAAAAAAAAGAAACCACCGTTTGTTGGGAAATCGTACACCAGGTACACCTCCGTTTGGCCATACAAAACCCAGGTCATGAAATCTGCTCCCTTCCTAAAATCCTGTCTCTTTTCCTAACAGGCATAATTTAGGTAAAATGAGTCGGCATTGGAAGAAATGACCTGCCTAAATTTAGTTGAAAGACTACCAGAAAGTTTTGAAAAAATCATAGCAGTGTAGTTTCAGCCTAAATTGAGCATAATAATAATAACAATAATAATAATAATAATGATGATGATGATGATGATGATAATGATGATAATGATAGATAGATAGATAGATAGATAGATAGATAGATAGATAGATAGATAGAGAGATAGAGAGATAGAGAGATAGATAGATAGGACATTGGTTGCTTTGTTTTTAATCCAAGGGGTTTTGTCCCAGATGGTTCGTTGAGTTTGCCAACAACTCAGGGCTGTGACCTTCTCAGAGCCTGGAGAAGCCCAACAGAGCTCCGAAACAGCCCCCTATTCATTTGGGGGTCTACATCTGGAAGAGCTACCCCCACCCTTTACCATCAAGGTATGCAGGCTCCTCTAATTCTTTGCCCCCAAGGTAGGACTTGAGTAACAGCCGATGCCTCTTCCTGGACAAACCTGGGGGGGTGGAAAACAAGGTGCGTATTCTGCTCACCTGAGGATCTCCTTTCGTGTGAAGAAGGTGCAATCCTGTATAAGAAGAGAAAGAGAAACAAAAGGGAAATGAGATTTCTCCATGGTGGGGGATGATCTGCGAAGGAGGAGGAGACCTCTTCAGGTTCTGCAGAGAAGAAGAAGGTCTCTGGCCTAAAGTCTCCTGCCTGACCAAGGGGGTTGGACTAGAAGACCTTCTTGAGCGCCAGTTATTAAGGCTGCCTACGGAGTGGCTGATGGGCTCAATTGTCCCTCCATGTTCAGTGGGGCGGCTGAATAAAGTTACAGAGAAGGCAGGGAGATAGTTTCTCTCGTCCTTCCAGAGATGAAAGAATGACAGAATAGCAGAGTTGGGAGGGACCTTGGAGGTCTTCTAGCTCAACCCCCTATGCCATTCCAGACAAGTGGCTGTCCAATCTCTTCTTGAAAATCTCCAGCGATGGAGCACCCACAAATTCTGGAGGAAGGTCCAGATAAATTGTCCGTGCTGTCAGGAAGTTTTCTCTTTAGTTCTAGGTTGGTCCTCTCCCAGTTGACTTTCCAGCTTCTTCAACGGGGCTTTGGAGAATAAGTTGAACCCGCTCCCTCCCCACCTCTTCTTTGTGACGACCCCTAAAATATTGGGACCCTGCGAGAGCAACAAGCCAGGATCCTTCTCTGAATTTGCACATTCTTTACTGCTTAGGGAAGAGGGTGTGAGTGGCCTTTTGCAAAAGGCTGGCACAGGAAACAAAGAAATGCTGGTTAAACACCCGACACGCACCCTACACACACCCACACACACAGGAGCTTTTTTTTTTTCCCCTCTCATGTAATTATATCATCCAGGATCCGTAGCCAAGATCGTTACTTAACCAGAAGCGAAGACCAAGGCTGGGCCAGGCAAGGTAATCCAAACTTCCAGGGCAGAAGAAAAACTCAGCCCTCCCACCCAGCGTCCTGTTTCCAAGCTCCATTAAGCTGAAAGCCTTTTCGGCTTTCCGGAGCCAAACTTTGGAGGCTGGCAAGCGTGTTCAGCAGCCTCCGCTGTGTGCTTGTACATGGAGGCTCTACTTTCAGCCCCACATTTGGCTGGGAAATAAATCGGTTTGGGAAATAAATTGGTTTTTGAAAGCATCACCGTTTATTGGAGGCTAATGGCTTCGGATCGACTCGTTCTGAGGGGAAATGGGCTTGGAGTTCAGTTTGCTTTCAAGGCAAATTAGCATCATTATCCAAAGAGAGAGAGAGAGGGAGGGAGGGAGGGAGAGAGAGAGAATAAATCAACTGATAAACTAAACTAATAAAATAAAATACGTCAAAGGTTGACAGAAAAGCTTTTTCAGAATTAAAATGAGCCACGGTATCTGCGGTTTACAAATGCATCTGCTCGCCTCTATTAAACTGAGATATGTATTATTATGATTATTATTTTACAGTAGGATCCTCTCTTTGTATAAATAGTCAACCAAAGAAAGGCCAAAAACTGAGACCGGAAAAAAAGTGAATTATCCTCTTAAGAATACGCAAGTCTGATGAAATAGAAAGGATGCTTCTGAAAAATCCCATTTCTCTTCAGAAGATTTCCTTTCAAAATCGGGTTGTTGTTTTTTCCAATCGCAAGAATCTATTCCTTTCTTCTTTCCACTTGACTGAAATAGCCGTTTAAGCAAGATTCATTTCTAATTCTTACATGGTTTTTTTTCCCTTTTATCTATCTTTGTGTAAAGTTTTACTGAGTCTGACATGCTGCCCTTTATAATAAAACAATTTCCGATGAGATCATGCAGGTTAAATGCCATACAGCTAAAATAATTACACAGTCCTTTTTGTCTCACTGAATTTGCAAGAGATAAAGACTCTACTTGGAATTTTGAAAGGTAGAAGGTTCCCTTTTTTAAAAAAAAAATGTATTATTATTATGATTGATTGCTTAGCCAATAGCCATATCAACGTACAAGGTTCAAACGTGTATTACCAATAAAATCCTATACAAACAATTACCAATTTTTAGTGGTAATATATATTTGAACCTTGTACATTGATATGGCTGTAGGCTAATCAACCACATAATAATAATTAATAATATGTATATACAACATATTATTTCTAGAATAAAAACAATGTCAGAGTGGAAGGTGTTTGTGAGGTCATCTGGTCTGACCCCTCCTCCCGGATCAGATTTCCTGTAGAACATTCACACCCAAGTAAAAGGGTGAGTTTCCACAACACAAATGTGCCACAAGCTTCACTGAGGTTCTTACGAACCAATCTTGGTAAGCTGTACAAATGCACCAGCTTGCTAGGTTTTTTTTTTCCCCCAGAGTTGGTTCAGCGTGTTGTGGGAATGCATCAAAATTAAGAAATCTGAAACTTCATTTGTAGAATCAAGAGCTGCAACAAAACATTGGAGAGGCTTGCTCACCAGTCCTAGCCTTGGATGATGGGAATTGGGCTCCAAAATTTCTGAAGGGCACCGACTCAACCACGAGAGGGTTCCATGCATCATCATCATCATCATCATCATCATCATCATTATTATTGTGTGTTGTTTTTTTTAAATCCACTTTGTTGCAATTTTTCCCAAAGCTGACACAACCGTGGAGACTGTTTTGCTTTAAATTTGTGAATTTAAACCTCGGCGTTGAATTGGCAAAGGTGTCGCTCGCCCTCCTTCTAAACCTTCCAGATGGAAAGGAGTCAGTGCCAATTTCTCTTCCCTTAGGAAGGTTTCAAATGCAAAAGGAAGAGAGGGAAGGTCATTATGCAGATGTTGCCCACGGCACAAAAGGGCCAGTTTCAATTTATTTATTTATTTAAATTGGCTAGCTGGAAAGGGAGGATGAGGTGGCCCAAACCCTACCCCGCCCCCGCCCCCCAGAACTTCCAATGGTTCTTTCCAATCCAGGCCAGCCTGAGTCTTTGTGTTGGAAAATAGGCTCCTATTTAACAGAGCAGGTGATGGGAGAGGAGTTTCCCACCCTCCAGTTTCCACTGGATCTCTTTCGATGGGAATGGACCAATCCTGAGATCTGGATGTTCCTGAGGATCACCAGAGCAAGGCATGGACCATTCTGAGGGCCAGCAGGGCCAGGCAGGCAGGCAGGCAGCCCGATTCACACGAAAGGGATTTTGCAGGATTTCGCTCTTGCAAGTTGGCACAAAGGGGCACAAATTGGCACTTTGAAAAGGGGCATTCTGAGGCCACAAAGCCCATCCAGGTGGTGCGTGGCCACTGGTTTCCCCAGCATGGGATATCACTGAAAGCAGGGGAGTCCAACCTTGAAGACTTGCGAATTCCCAAAATTCCCCAGCCAGCATAGCTTGAAGTTTTATGGAGTTCAACGCCATCTGCCCCAACCTTTATCTGTCTGTCTGTCTGTTTGTCTGTCTGTCTGTCTATCTCCTCCTCTCCCTCTCCGTTCTCTCTCCTCTTTTCCCTCTCTCTACCTCCTTCTCTTCTCTCCATCTCTTCTTCTCTCCCTTCTCTCTCTCCCTGTCTCCCTCTCCCTTCTCTCTCTTCCTCTCTGTCCATTCTGTCTCCCCCCTCTCTCTATCTCTCCTTCTCTCTCAATATCTCTCCCTTCTCTCACTCGCTGTCTCTCTCCCCCTTTTCTCTCCCTATCCCTTCTCTCTCCCCATCTCCCTCTCCCTTCTCTCTTTCCCCCTCTATCTCTCCTTCTCTCTCTCCATTTTTCCTTCTCCCTCTCTCTCCCCTCCTTTTCTCTTTCTCTCTCTCCCTTCTCTCTCTTCCTCTCCCTCTTTCTCCCTATCCCTTCTTTCCCCCATTCCCTATCTATCTCTCCCTCCCTATCTCCCTATCCTTTCTCTCTCTCTCCCTCTCTCTGCTCTCTTTCCCCCTTTTCTTTCTCTCTCCCTCCCTCCCTCCCTCTCCCCCTCTCTCTCTCCATGCTGGAAAACTGCCTCTCAGCCCAGCCTGACCCCAAGGCCAGATGGAAGGAGGGACCCCGTTGCAAGGAAGTCTCCCAACCAAGCACCCCAGCTTAGAGAAAGGCGGTTTCCACCCCCAGGAAAGAGAAGATGCTGGGGTGGGGGGTGGGAGGTTGGGGAGACCCACCATCCTCCTGCCCCCACCCCCACCACCCTGAGCCTCCCTGAGCCCAACCCAGCCCGGCTCACCTGATAGGCGTCTAATTGTTCATCCGTAAAGATGGTTTGCTTGTTCCCCATGGTCGAAGGAGGCGCCTTCCCACGTCCAGAGCCGTCCCATGCCAAGATTTAGGGCCTGGGGGTCTGGCGGGCATGGAGACCAAGCATGCAACGGGACCGGATCGAGGAAGGGGGGGGGGGAATTGGGGGAGGGAAAGGGGGGGGGAAACCCTCACACCTCCTGCATCAAAAGATTCGCAGCGTCCCTTCTTCTTCTTCCTGCAGAGGAGGGGAGGGGGCTAAACTCCCCCCATGAAGCTCAGACCCAGAGGAGGCTGTCCGGGCTCCCTCTTTCGTCCCTGGCGGGGCAGCCGGAGGGCTCTGCCGGCGGGAGACAAGCGGAGGAGGAGGAGGAGACGCCCCCGAGGTCCGGAGAAACCATCTCGGCTGCCTCAGGTCTCCAAGGCACGGCGGAGAGGAATCCAAGACGGTCCTCCTTTCGGCGGCTCCATCGTGCGCTGCGCCTCTCCGGCCACACGGGGGCAGCACACTTCGCCCCGGCTCTTTTCTTTTCTTTTTATTTATTTTGGTCCATCGCTTTACAAGATAAATAGGTATAAGTCAAAACATAGTTCTGAATACATGGATACATAGAAGAAAAATTTAATACATATATATAAGCTAAACAGCACACACACACACACATATATATATATATATATATGTTTTTTTTAGGCTTTCGCGGGTACTTACATATGTGCTGTTCAGCTTCCTTCGGGTATTATCCCACGTCATTGTAGTTCTGTTAAAGTTGTAGCAACGTTTCAGCAGAATCTCATCTGCCATCCTCAGGCTTCTGTGTAGAGTTATATATATGGAACAATAGGACAGGGACGGTAGGCACGCTGGTGTTTTTAAGGGCTGAAGCCGGCAAATATTCATTTATTTGATTGATTTGATTTGATTTATTTGGTTTGAATCACTTACAAGATAATAGGTATAAGTATAAACATGGTTATGAATACATGAGATGGGTGAAGAGGTGGCATTCAGCAGGTTCTGACCGGTTCTGGAGAACCGGTAGCGGAAATTATGAGTAGTTTGGAGAACCAGAAAATCCCACCTCTGACTGGAGATTTTACAGCATCCTTCCCCTGCCACGCCCACCAAGGCACACCCACAGGTAGTAAAAAAAATTGGAATCCCACCACTGGATGGATACATATAAGAAAAATAAAGGAATCAATAGGTCAGGGACGGTGGGCACGTTGGTGCGCTTATGCACGGCCCCCTACAGAACTCCTAGGAAAGGGGTGAGGTCAATAGTAGACAGTCTAAAGTTAAAGTTTTTGGGGTTTGGGGAAGAAACCACGGAGTCAGGTAGAGCATTGCAGACATTGACCCCTCTGTGGCTGAAATCATATTTCCTGCAATCAAGTTTGGTGCGGTTTACCTTGAGTTTGTATCTATTGTGTGCTCTTGTGTTGTTATGGTTGAAGCTGAAGTATTCCTTGACAGGTAGGACATTGCAATGTATGATTTTATATACTATACTTAGATCGGACCGAAGGCGGCGTAGTTCTGGGTTTTCTAGGTCCGGAATTTCAAGTCTGGTGGCAATAAGGTCTTCTGCAACGAGTAGAGGAGTAATAATAAAAATAAGACCAACCTGTCTGTATTATAGAGAAGGGGAGCATTGGATGAGAAGGACAAACAGCAAAGTAACAGAGTGGGAAGGGACCTTGGAGGCCATCTAGTCCAATCCCCCACCTGCTCAGGCAGGAAACCCTGTATCATTTCAGACAAACAGTTCTCCAGTCTCTTCTTAAACGCTCCCAGTGTTGGAGCACCCACACCATCTGGTGCTTTGGCTATGTTTTATGAAGAGCTTTCATTCAATCAGAATAGAGCTGGAAGGGGCCTTGGAGGTCTTCTAGGCCAGGGGTCGCCAACCCTTTGGACTTCAGGGACCACCAAACTCATGATTTTAAATCCTGCGGACCAGAGACCCTGGGAAAATCCTAAAAAAAGTCTGCAGGAAAATTCCCCACCCCGTTTTCCTATTGATCAATCGTTCTTTATTTGGGATCACAGGATACCATCTCCAGCTCCGTTCTCGGTGTGTGTGGGGGAGAGAGACCTTTGGCTTCATGCAAGGAAAGCAGCAGGAGCAGCAGAAGTTTTTCTTTCACTCCCCCAAACTCCACCAGAAATTAGTCTTTGTGAGACTTGTCATGCCGCCACAGCCTCTTGGCCCAGGAGGCCTTGCAGGATCCCAAAGACTCACTTCTGGCAGAGTTTGGGGGAGAGAAAGACAGACTTCGGCTGGTTTCCTTGCGTGCAGCCAAAAGCAGAAGAAGAAAGAAGCGGAAAGAAGCAGCCTGGTAGCCAGGCTAGGTGTGTGGGGCGAGGGGGGCAAGTTCCCACCCCTGCCTTTTCCCCCCTCCCCTCACTACCTCTTGTTGTTCGCAGTGCAAGTGACACAAGCCTTGTGTTCCCATGGGCCATGTGGACAATACAGCCTTGTGTTCCCACACAGCCTGGATTTATTGCTTTGGGGATGACATTTTTCTGTGGACCACTAAATTTTTCTTGCAGACCACCAGCGGTCCACAACCTATTGGTAACCACTGTTCTAGTCCAACCTTCTGCTCAAGCAGCAGACCCCATGCCATTCCACACAACTGGCTGTCCAATCTCTTCTTAAAAGCTTGCACAATGGAGCAACCACAGTTTCTGGAGGCAAGTAGTCCTGCTGATGAATTGTTCTCTCTCTCAGGAAATCTCTCCTTAGCTCTAGGTTGCTTTTCTCTTTAGTTAAATTTTAACCAATTAAAGTTTAGCAAGGCAACAGAAGCACCACTTGGGAATTCATTTACTCTGGCTTTGCTTTCAACACACAAATTACATTATAGATTGGTGGCTATTTAATTCCTATGTAAGCATAAAATCATTTGTTACACTTTTGTTTCAAACCACATGGTGTATTTTCCAAAGCCCCCGAAGGCCAGACGAGGAACAATGGATGGAAACTGAACAAGGAGAGATTCAACCTGGAAATAAGGAGGAATTTTCTGACAGTGAGAACCATCAACCCACGGAACGGCTTGTGGGAGGCTTCATCACTGGTCAGAAATGGTGTCGGGTCTCTTGCTTGAGCACTGGGTTGGACAGATGACCTCCAAGGTCTATTCTATTCTATTCTATTCTATTCTATTCTATTCTATTCTATTCTCTATTCTAATTCTATTAGAATTCTCTATTCTATTCTATTCTCTAATTCTATTCTTCTATATGCTTATTCTAAATTATATTCTATTCCTATTCTATTTAAATTCTATTCTGTTCTATATATGTTCCATTCTATTATGTTCCATTCTATTCTTATTCCTTATTCTATACTTATTATTGTTCTGTTCTACTCTATTCTATTCATACTCTATTCGTATTCCTTATCTAGTCTTATTATTCTATTCTATTTCTTATTCTTTTCCATTCTAAATTCTATTCTTTTCCTATTCTTCTATATTTTTATTCTCTTCTACCCTTTCTAGAGTCTCTTCTCTTTCTTCTCCATTCGCACATAGAGACTATGAATTCAGGTGAGGTCACGTGGCGAGTCTTAGTCGTTTGCATAGCCCCGCCCTCAACAGCTCTTGGTGCCGCACGGACCAATCAGGAAAGGCTCGTCCCTGGTCGTCGCGGAGGTGGGACGGGGCGTAGGCCTCCCCGCCTCCCACCAATCCGCTGCCAGCCCGGGGTAGTCGGTGGGCGCTGATTGGACGGCGCATCCCCAGCGCAGCACCGGCGTGGAGGCCGTGGCCGATTCCTTCCCTTCGGACCCGCGGCGTGAGCGTCAAGCCGGCCCGAGCCGGCGGAGGAGGTGAAAGGGTCGCCGCTGCCGCCTCCGCTTCCTTCGCCATGGCTACGTCTTCCTGGGTTCCGAAGGTGAGGCGGGCCCTGAGGTGACCTTGGCTTCTCCCTCAGGAGAACCCCCGGGTGGCCCCGTGGGAAGTCTCGCGAGAGTTAGATCGCCCCTCCATTCCCGGCTTGGGGGGGGGGGACATTCCGTGACTCCCGCTCTGGCGCCCTTTGACGGGTTCGCCCTTGGCGCGTCGCGGGGCCAGGAACCACAACTCCCGGCAGGCCCTCCCCTTGACAGGCGCGCGGGGATTGCTGGGAGCTGCAGTCCGGCAACTGCCTCGACTCAATTGCGGTCCCCGGCTCTTCCGGGAGGAGCGAACCACAACTCCCGGCAGCCCCCGCTTATTGAGGCTGGTTCCCCACCACCACCGTCGCTGGCTGCGTCCTCACAACAACCCCGCGGGGAAGGCCAGGAGGAAGGGGAGGAGGGCTGCTTGGAAGTCGTCGTCCTTTCCCCCCCCCCGGCTGCATCAGGGTTGAGTGGCAGATGTGACCCCACTATAGGGAAAGGATTCCTGTTATTCACAGGCTCATCATTTGTCTGCTGGCTGCTATTATTTATCCTGACTTGTTTAATATTATCTATCATCTCTATCTGTTTGTCTACCTACCCATCCATCCATCCGTTTATATCTATGTCGGCATCTATCTCATCTGTTTATCCATTTCTGTTTATCTCTGTCTACGTCTATCATCTGTCTATCAATCTATCTCTGTGTCCACCCATCATTTATCATCTCTATCTAATCTATTATCTAATCTACCGAACTATCTACCCTGTTTCTCCAACAATACGGCCTCCCCCAATAGGAAGTCCCAGCATGTTTTACAGGCATGAAATGAAATTAAGCCCCTCCCCCCAAATTAAAGCCCATCTTAAAACATGCAAAATGGGGTGGTGGGGTGGTGGTGGGGGGTTTGCCGTTAGGAAGTACTTTTGTTGCACACCCAGATATGGTTCTGCCTGCGTTGACCCCGATACGAAGTGCCCCACCAACGCCGAGGTCAACATCCAAGCCGTCGCCGCCCATCCCCCCGAAGATGCAAGGGGGGGGGGAATTAAGTCACCCCCGAAAAGACGACCTAACCATTTTGGGGGGGGGGTTCAAAAAAAAATAAGACCCGGCCTTATTATATGAGAAACACGGTATCTATTTACCTACCTCTATGTCCATCCATCATTTATCAATTCTCTCTCTAATCTATCATCTGTGTCTTTCATCTGTCTTATCTATATCCATCTGTTTATCCACATCTATCATCTATCTATCTCTATGTCGATCCATCATTCATCATCTCTATCTAATCTGTCTATCATCTACCTACCTATCTACCTACCTCTATGTCCATCCATCATTTATCAATTCTCTAATCTATCATCTATGTCTATTATCTATCTGTCTGTCTGTCTGTCTGTCTGTCTGTCTGTCTGTCTGTCTGTCT
>BLBF01000068.1:2189992-2236160 GCA_015471245.1 Laticauda colubrina
TCTGTCTGTCTGTCTGTCTGTCTGTCTGTCTGTCTGTCTGTCTGTCTGTCTATCTATCTATCTATCTATCTATCTATCTATCTATCTATCCAACTAAACAACCAACTGATAAATACTGATTGATCTTCGTAGGCGGAGGCACAATTTTTTTTCCTCCCCAAAAACTAAGCCCGACCACACAGTTTCGTAGCGAAGCACAGGTGTCAAGCTAGTATCTGATATTTCCCATACTACAAAGAAAAATAATAATCATGCAATACAATTTCTGATAATGTAAAGCTGCAGAACAAGGGCTGCAGCTGAGTTCAGCATTCCCTTTATGGTGCCTTGGGATGCCCAAAGTTCCCTGCAGGTGAGTGACAGGGAGGGGTATCTCTGCCCTCTTCAGTTAGATTGGTTTTCTGGCCAACTGAGAACTCCACTGCTTGGTGCTGCTTCTCCTGAGCTGATTTGTTTAGTTACTTGTACTTAACAATTGGTTTAAAATTCAGTGCTGATTTAATACAGAAGATGCTTTCTGTTAGTCTGGCTGCTAAAATTAACTATATTCTTATTTTTGTTGCTATAGGTCTTTCATTTTCTTGGGAGTCTCAGAATTCAGAAACAGGTGACCCGATATTTTGCTAGTACTGTGAGTATACTAGTTGTTGTTTTTTCCCCCTTCCTTTTTAAAGACACTTTACAAGAGGGTTGTAGAATACGAAAATAAGACCAAGGTGGCTGAGAGATTCTGGAAGTTAAAGTTCACATGTCTTAAAGTTGCCACGTTTGAAAAACACAGCTTTAAAGCAGTGGAGAGTAGAAGGAAAAGAGTATAGTTCCTGTTTTCCGCACATTTTCTGTGCAGAAAATAAATTCTCTTTAATGGGGTGAGTACTATGAGTGTAAAAAGCACTACAGGCATGAAGTTGCTAAAATGTCCTGTATGAATTGCAAAACATTGTTCCAAACTCAAAATGCTTGAAACCGTCCAGATCACGTTTGAGGCAGCTATTTGCCATCCGGGATTTGGCACCCTCCACATTAACAGCCAAGCAAGGGTCAACTTTTAGATGATGTGGGGAAATAGGGATTTGCTCTCGATGGTTCTCAGAGTAGTGGATTGGAACGGCTGGCATGAACAGATTTGTACCCTAAAGCATGTCACAAAACTTTCAAGGTTTACTTCAAAATCAGATCAATCTTTTTATTTCATTGTTTACAGCAGGAGTGGGCAACCTCAGCCCCCCCCCTTTTTTTTTTAAAACAAAGAAAGCAAACTCCTTTACATAATAATCTGGACCATTTCACATTGCAAGGATGATGTCTCAATTCTGTATCCAAAAAAAAGCTAGCAGGTCAGCGAAGCCCAAAAGAATGAAAGGTGCAATTGAGTAAAAAAGGCACAGAAATCACAGGGCATCCTTTAAAGTCCAAATCTCCAGGTGTTTTTTGTTTTTGTTTTTTCCTTTTAGTCTCGTACAGTAACGTTGATCCCAGGAGATGGTATTGGGCCTGAAATCTCTGCTGCTGTGGTGGAGATTTTTGAAGCTGCTAAGGTAAACCTGGCCATGGATGTCTTCATGGGTTTGATTATTCCTACTGAATAAACAATGGCTTTATTCCTTGGTAGCACTTTCTTGCTTGAGGCTCTGCCAATGTTTTTTAAAAAGTGTAACTTAATTATCTATCTCTGAGGAAAACAGTGAGGATGGTTGATAATGCCAAAAAAAAAATGTTTTTAGGTCCCTGTTCAGTTTGAAGAAAGAATTGTGACTGCCATCCAAGGACCAGGAGGGAAATGGATGATACCACAAGATGCCAAAGAGTCTATGGACAAGAACAAAATAGGATTAAAAGGTACTTGGCCGGAAAGGAAGAAGTATTAAGTTTTGCTGCAGTTCTGGAAATAAGCCCATGCTTGAATTCCACTATATAACAGTTGGATATAGAAGGTTCCGTTTCTTGTTTCTTTTTAAATCACATTTTAGTGTGCGTGTAAAAAAAAAAAAAAGTTGCTTTGTTCATTGCCAATGATGTTGTGCTGCCAACGAGGACTTTCCCACATCTCTTGGGCCTCTGCTTGTCTTCCAGGCCCTTTGAAAACTCCCATAGCTGCTGGCCACCCGTCCATGAATTTGCTGCTCCGTAAAACATTTGACCTGTATGCCAATATCCGCCCTTGCGTGTCCATCGAGGGCTACAGGACCCCTTACACGGATGTGGACATTGTCACCATACGAGAGAACACGGAAGGTGAATACAGCGGCATCGAGCACGTGGTATGTGGTTCAGGTGGACATTCATTCCAGCCATCCAGATTATGCAGGTTGCTTGAATTTAACAAAATACTTAAATGAAATTAACTTTTAACCGCCGCTTAACTTGGTTTTTCATTTAAATAAAAACCTTTTTTTGGCTACTCGCTCAACCTTTGTGTGTCTTTCAGATTGTGGATGGTGTTGTGCAGAGCATTAAACTCATCACCGAGGATGCAAGCAAGCGGATTGCTGATTTTGCTTTTGAATATGCCAGGAATAATCAGAGGAGCAAAGTTACGGCCGTGCACAAAGCTAATATTATGTAGGTGGTGATGAAATGACTCCAGGCCTTTCCAGTTCTAATCCCAATTTTCAGAATCCTAACTGCTTTTTTTTTTAACCATGCCATGTTTTCTGCTGCGACACATTGTCAGAGAAAGGAGAGGTTGTTTGTTTTGGAGGCTTATTTTTGGCAGACAGGTATTATTCAATTTAAGACTCCATCCCTGTTCTCCGCGTTTCCAAATTAACTCGCGAAAAGAAAGCTTTTATAATTGCTTAGCTGCAGGTGATTGAAGACTACTGTTAAATCAATAAAAACCTGTGTGTACCCCTAGACCCACAATTTGTGTTGCTTTTCTTTGCGTGCAGGCGAATGTCTGATGGCCTGTTTCTGAGAAAATGCAGAGAAGCCGCAGAAAACTGTAAAGATATTAAGTTTAATGAAATGTACCTCGACACTGTGTGTCTGAATGTGAGTATGTAATGTATGAAGAGTCATTTAAGCAGCCACACTTCTGGTTACGTTAAAAACAACTGTTACCTGTCTTTCTTTTTTCTTCAGATGGTGCAGGATCCATCTAAGTTTGATGTCCTCGTCATGCCAAATTTGTATGGGGACATCCTTAGGCAAGTAGCTTTGAGCTGATTGTGGTCCATCTAGGAGGGAAGTGGGAGAGATGTCCACAGCTTCTACTTCCAAATGTTCTCTTCTGATGCGACTTGATTGTGCTTCCCTGCTACAAAAGCTTGGGGTTCTCCATTGGGCTTCTCAAATATCTTCCACTGCAAAGGCTAATTGTCCTTTCCCCCATCCTCTTCTTTGTGTGTGTGTGTGTGAGTGATTTTTTTTTTCCCCCCTTTCAGCGATCTGTGCGCAGGCTTGATCGGGGGGCTTGGTGTGACTCCCAGCGGGAATATCGGTGCTAATGGAGTTGCAATCTTTGAATCGGTAAGGTTTTGATTGTGACATGGGCTTACCTTGTTAGTGTCAACTCAAAACTATTTCTCTTATCTTTTAGAGTTGTCAGCAGAAAGAGAGTGGAGGAAGTAATGCATACCTTAGATAATTGCTAGGCAGCCAAAGCTTCTGGCACGCAAAATTATTACTGGAGACCATGATTGATGACTCTTGATTATGGATGTGTCCCATTGGAGAATATACATCCAGAGGGGTGGGGAAAGACCAGGGTCTAGGGTGAGATGAATGATGTGTCTCAGTGTCGGTTGCACCCACAGAACACCGACATGTTTCACTCCTAATGATTTTTTTAAAACTCTGAGAGATGCCGCTAGAGACTCATGATTTGAATGGGGTGGATGGTCGGAGCCTAGACTGGAGTGGTAGCGATGGGTCAGTGGGATGAGGATGCTTTCTCTTCGCAGGTTCACGGAACGGCTCCGGATATTGCCGGGAAAGACTTGGCCAACCCAACGGCGCTTCTCTTGAGTGCAGTCATGATGCTGCGCCACATGGAAATGCAAGACTTTGCCATGAAAATAGAAACGGCCTGCTTCGAGACCATCAAAGACCAGAAGGTAGATTTTGCTAAGATTCCCCAAACTGAGGTGACTTTGAGAAGGTCACATTATGGGTTGGAATGCCTGTTTATTTAGGTTCAGGGTTTCCATGTGTGAAATCCACAGTACTTCCCCCAAAATTAGTTCGGCATTGACTAGGTCAGGAGTGGGTAGCAACATTACGGCATGCTGGCTTAGGAATTCTGAGAGTTTAAGTCCACCGGTTGTGAAGTCACCATCATTGCCCACGCCTGCGTTTAGGTGATGATGGTTTTATCACCCTCTGCTACTATCAATTATAAGCAGTAGGTGACAAAGATGCCAAAAGTTGCATCCCGTACCAGACTCAAAAGCAGAAACTCTGAATTTATTCTGCCTTTCAGTACAAATCTTATAAAATAGAAGCTTTATTTATGTGTGTCCTATACATTTGATAGTAGAAAAATTAGATCAGTTTTCCCATTCATAAATGATCTTAAGTTCCATGCACAATGAGCAAAATTTCCCTTTTCCAATTTTAGGTCTTGACCAAAGATTTGGGAGGCAACGCCAAATGTTCGGAATTCACCGCAGAGATCTGTCGTAGAGTGAGAGCCATGGAATAGAGGTCTTCTCCGTGTCCTCCTGGTTTCAATGCCTCCTAAAGGATGCTATTATTTATTACATGTCACATCCAATTTTTTTTCTTTTTCTACAAATAAACTCCATTTCCATTTTTGCTTGAAACAATAAAATTGTTAGCTACCCTTGCATTTCAGACTCTTCCACTTTCCAGAAACACTCCAAAACTTGAAGTTTTCTTTTTTTTTTCTCCCTCACCCCAGTAGAAGACACTCCTCAAGCTGTCCTTAAGCAGCTTCCTGGCCTTAAAATAGCACAAAATTAAAAAAAAATTCCTTTGGAAATAGAATGATTTTTTCATTACTCACTCCTGGAGTCTGCCCTTCCAAAGCATAAAGACTTAAAACTTTGGGCATTTCAACTCGTGTACATAAAATGTCAAATATCCAGATTTTAAGGGCAGAAGGAATATTATTCAGCAGTTAAAAAAAAAAAAAAACTAACCATGTTATCCTGTTGCAGCTTCAGTATTTATTTTTTTTATACCTCATCTCTGGCTCGCTCTAGCATTTTCCAGCACTGATCCATTATATCAATTGCCTTTGTTCACTGCTGATTATGAAAAGAATGCTCATGCTTTTTTAAAAAAAATCTTTATCTCGGTGAATATCAAATATATATTTTGGGGTTAGAATGTATCTGCAGGACATTTGTATCATGCTTGGAGTTTATACAGCTTTAGGTTATATTTCATTGCGCTGCTCTGCAGTGAACTGGATTTCAAGGCATTATGGTTAAAAAAAAGAAATCAGAAATATATTCAGTGACATGGAGGATGTTGAGGGTTGCTTGATTTGTTTTTGTTCTAGGTGATGTGAGCAAAAACACAAAATGCATGCTAAGGTGGGAGTTTTCTCCTGTTGCACAAGGATCAACGAATGAATCTGACTTTGTCTCGTGGGAACAGATGTTGGTGGAAGAGAGAAATTGCAGATAGGCTGGAACAAAAGCATCAATATTTCTGCTGCCAAGGGCACTTCCAATCCTCCTTAAAGGAAAGGTGGAATCTTTCCCTCTTTTTCTTGGAAGTCCTGTTGGCCTTTCTTTACGTAGAACACTACGATGCAAACCTCTAGAACAGGAGTGTCCAACCTTGGCACCTTTGAAGACTTGTAGACTTCAACTCCCAGAGAGCCATGCTGGCTGGGGAATTCTGGGAATTGAAGTCTGCAAGTCTAAAAGGTACCAAGATTGGACACCTCTATTTTAGAATGTCTTGCTTTGATTTCCCTGCTTCTCTGTCACTTGTGGCACATTCCTATTTGGTTTCCAAATTGGAGATAGGAGCTATGGCAGGACCAACGATCTAACCAGGACTGCCAACCTCCAGCTTGGTGGGGATTTTGGGGAGGGAGGTAGTATTCATTCCCATTGAAATCACACCGGTAACACCGCTTGCATTGCTACCAAGGATTCTGTTTGATATTCTCACTGGTCAGAAAAGTAGCCGTGAGGTAGCCAGCTATCCTGTGTGTGATTCTGCGCAGTGTTTAATGCAGTTACTTTCATATCTTGGTATGGGCTGAAAACCTGGGAAACTATCTTTGACTGATCAGGATATGAGTTTTTGCAGCTGTCTGTAATAAATGAGGTGGGGGCCAGCCATTTGATGCATAGAGGAAAATAAAAGACTTTACAAAGAAATATCTTGCTTTTTTGTATTCTTTTAATAAGAAGTGACTCTTTAAATGCTCCACAATCAATTTTGCATCACCCTCTTTTATCTCTGCAAAATCTCATTCGAGAAGGAACGTTAAGTCTAAGCAATGTATTTGGGTAACAAACAAGCTTTGTCATGAATCATAAAGGCTTCAAATTTCTCAATGAAAACTGAGGCTGGAGAAAAAATAATCTGGAATCATGGAAAAGTGTTGTTTTGTTGAATAAAATATTCTTAGAGCCATGTAGAATATGGCAGTGTAAAAAGTTTGTAATAAACGCAACAGCACCGTCTGAACCAATTATGGCTCATTGCAGAGAGTTTCATGGCGACATTTTGGGGTACCTCTAAAAGTTTTGAAGCAATGTTTGCTTCACAAAATACTTTAATCTTTTGTCGGATTTTTTCCCCCAGAGCTGGCTTTAAAATGACCTTTATGCATGCCACTGAATAGTTCCTGGGGAATTCGGAATAAGTCAAGATACAGTTTGATTTAAAAGTATTTCCAAGGGACAACTTAATTAATCATTCCATCTCTAGCTCATATAACTGCAGTAGAATAAAAGTCTCTTAACTGGAATGTATTTGGGAGTTCTGATTCGGTCTTTTCCAGTCACTAAATTGAAAGTAACACTGAGAAATCACAAAGCACAAGTCGATGTTTTCTGCCCCAATTGCAAAAACTATTCATACCTTTTCCAGTGTAATGGGAACAGTTTTAACAGTTTGCATGGGGACAGTTAATGCTCTACAAAAGAAGCTGGCAGGATTTCTTCTCCTGACGGAGCTTAGATGACTCAGCTTCAATCCTTGTAAAAAGCTTCGATTTCATTTTGGTACTTCTGGGCCACCGTTTGCCGCTTTAATTTCATTGATGGACCTAAAGGGTTAAAGAATTGGTCATTAGGAGGTATTCTTGTGGAAAGAATTGAAGATGACAGGTGGGCTCAATTCAGGTAGCTGTCAACTCATAAAATATTTCTCTGGTCTTTGAAGAGTTGCCACCAGAAAGGGAGGAAGGGAAGTAGTGCAATCCTTAAATGTTTTCATTGATAATTTCTAGGCACTGAAGTGTCTGGCAGTGCAAAATTCTAACTGAAGAGCATGATTGACGACTCTGGGCTATGGATGTGACCCATTGGAGAATATGAATTATGACACATCCAGAGGGGTGGGGGAAAACCAGGGTCAAGGGTGACAATTATGTGTCTCAGAGTCAGCTACACCGAGGCAGCGCCAGTATGTTCACTCCTAATAAATCTTTAATCTTTGAAAGATCCGGCTAGAGGCTCATGATTTAAATGGGGATGAATACTGGAGCCCTGACAGTAGCATATCACTTAGAGGTTCAACACCCAGCAGAAAGAGCTTAATTTTGTGCAATTTTGATGAGTTTTATCCTCTTGCTTCACAAAGCTGTCGCCTTCCCAATAATCTACACCTCCAGCTCAGAATGGAAGTGCACCCCTACAAAATGCACCGTAAACTCACCAAATTCTCCCCCGGAAATGGAGAAATCTTTTCCTAAAATCACCCACTTCTGAATGCGCTGAGGGTTGCTGGCGGAGCGCCCATTGACGCGCTCGATGCCATCTTGCACAGCCCGGTAAACGGCGCAGTCCCTGCTCTGCACAATCTCGGACACCCGGGTGGCTTTGCTGCCAGCTTTTTGGCAAAAGTCTCTGGCTTCCTGGGTCAGGCAATCGGTGGGTTCCGATGTATCAGGATCCACTGAGCACTAACAACAACAACAACAAAAAATACACGCGACACCATGTCAAAGGAAAATCGAATGGTCGCATAAAACCTAAGCAGGGTGACCAGTTAGTCCAGTTGGCTGGGCTTTGATCCAAGACATTGTGTGACTCTGAAATGGGGTGAAATTAGTCATCCCATCAAGGCAGCCAGGGAACAGGAAAAGGCCCAAATTTCAAATATGCAACTGAGAATCAATTTTTAAAAACCCTATTTTCATCATGTACCTTTAAGGTCAACAGCATAGACAAGAACTTCTTCCGGTCGCCAATCAACACAGCATTGCTAATAAGTGGCAGCTCCTTCCTGACAGCTTCTTCCAAGGGGATTGGAGGGATATTTTCACCCCCAGCTGTAATAATCAGCTCTAAGAAATACAGAACATCAAAGTTCAGCTCGAAAATACATCTCATCGTCATCCTAGGCTTCCATCTGTGACAAGGAAGATAGAGTAGCATCTTTGCAAATGCTTCTCTAGGGCCCCTTGGCATGTTCAGAAACACAAAGGACTACATTTCATCCAGATTAAGACCCAAAAGATGTAAAGCAATTAAAAATATGTAAAATTAAATGCAGATGCTTCAACCTGGCTACTTTGGATGCCGCAGGCTTGTGCCCAGATAGAAATTGATCAGATATTGATCAGTAACAAGGGTCCATTTAACTGAAGGTTTGCTATGCTCTTGCATGGCACCATGCAGAATCTCTTGGCCATCCTAAGTGCAAGAAATGGTTGAATCCAGGTCAACCAACATCGTCAGTTTCGACAAAGGCTTTTCCTGAACTTTAGGAAATATTATCTAGTTCTTGCTGTTCACTGTCTGATTTAGTTGAAACTTAAGCACTCCTGTCAAACCAGAATCTCTCCAAGAGATAAACTGTGCAAGAATGCCAAGAGATTCTTGGGAAACTTCCACACGATGGCCAAAAGAAGGCAGCCTCCATCAATGATGGAGCTTGAATTTTGGTATTCTTCTCTCGTGTCGCTACACTTTTCCCAGCCACTGTAGAACACTGTTGGTGTAGGTTGGTGTAGCGTGGTATAAGGATTTGCAGGTAAACAGATACCTGACAGGGGCCGCGACGTGAACGCTCAATTTTGGTATTGAAGTACTGGGTAGAAGTACCTAAGTATTTAACAGCCTGGACAGCTGGAAGGAAATGAACTAGGGCAAGGCAATCTCCAGATGTTTGAGACTAACCACTCTGGCCAGTGGGAAAGTATGGCAGCTGTGGTCCAAAACATCTGGAGAACTTCAAAATACAGCAAAGGAGGAAGGCACCACCTTTAATTCTTCCAGTAACATAAACAAATCCATCCTGGTCCATCTTTCCAAGATCTCCAGAGTGCAGCCAGCCATCCTGGTCAATCACCTCCTTGGTCTTGTCTTCCATGTTCAAATAGCCCATGAAGACATTCCGTCCCCAAAAGCAAATCTCCCCGTGGCCGTCCTCGTCTTCATTTACTATCTTAACATGGCAGCCTGGGACAACCTTGCCACAGCTGCAAGGAAAGGACAGACAGCAGAAACAAGAGTGCCAACCACAAATATTAACCACAAATGAGTTCCATCATCATAAAAACTAAGCTTCATACATTGTAAAAAGGCAGCCATGCAGTCTTTTACTGCAAGGAGTTGGATGTAAAGGACCACACTCGCACAGGGTGGCCACAATTTTGTGTGAAGCCACATTTCACGCTCACACCCAGAGCAATTAGATGCCAGCGGTGGCCAGGAAATCGCCACAAATACCTTTCATCCTTTATCTTTGCAAGATGGCCCCAGCCCCGTCTACTCTGACCACCTGCAAGCCAAGCAGATCTTTACCTGTGGGGTCGATATACGTGTGGACCAGATATGCAAAAGGGGCCGGAGGTTTCGCTCATCCCGTAGCCTTCATAAATGGGGATGTTCAGGCCAAGGAAGAAATGGGAGACTTCCACGGGGAGAGGGGCAGCTCCAGAGAAATGCTTCTGGCACTGGGAAAGGCCCAGGGCCCACCGGATCTTCGACAGGAGCAAAGAGTCCACCAACCCCATCCAGAAGGGCTTTGAGTCCCTACAAAGATGGAAAAGAGGACAGCCAAGGTGAGATTGGGAGGAACCAAGTGACCCTTGTCAAGATTCAGGTGGGGGGAAAAAAGAGACTCTATGTGATGCGACATGGATCGAGAGGTAGACAAAGGACATCAGACAATCTCAAACAACGGTCCGAAATAAACCCATTCATGCAAATTTGGCATTTCAGGAATACATTCACCACAGAGATGATATTCAGCAGGTTCTGACCAGTTCTGGGACACTGGTAGCGGAAATTTTGAGTAGTTCGGAGAACTGCCAAATTCCACCTCTGGCTGGCCCCACCCCCACCTATTCTCTGCTTCCCATTGGGTCCCAGCTGATCAGCCGGGTCTTCTTTGGTTGCTCTGCACAGGAGAACGGAGCTGGAAAGCAGGTTGGTGTGTGTGGGGGGGAAACCTTCCCATACCATGCCCATCAAGCCGTGCCACACCCACCAAGACACACCCACCGAACCGGTAGTAAAAAAAATTTGAATCCCACCACTGATTCACCAGCCAAACCACCGCTGTATTTTGCCTATCGGATTCTCCAAGAGAAGGATGCAGAACGCGCCCAGGAAAACAAAGGGGTTTGCAAGAGGCTACTGGGGGCCACGGAGCTTTGCAAGTTATCCAGCACATATTTTTGGAACTGAATAGATCTGCAGCTAGACCAGAAAAGTTGCAGAACATCTAATGAAGATATTGCTTCAGGGAAGTCAAGTGAGTTAAGATGAGTGAGCTTGGCTGGGGAAGCCATCTGGGCAGGGCCCTCTAAGAGCTGAAATCCTCTCATCTTAATTGAGAAACACAGAATATGGGATTTATCTGCTGTCTGTGCTCTGTAAATAGTTACCCCTTTCTCCCCAAAAAACAGGACTCTATGGGTACCCACCTATTTGAGCAGCTCAGGTTTTGTTCCAAAGTGGCCGACATGGCCCAAGACAGCATCTTCCTCTTCAGCAATCCGGTCTGAGAAGAAGCCTCTTTGATCTTCTCCATCATCTTCTCCCACACACGGGGTACTCCCATTTGTGAAGTGGGCAGTGCTTCTCTGAGGACCTCAACCAAGCCTCCCTGCGAAGGCCAAAGAAGGGGAGGTTGGGAACGAAGAGAACAGGGATGCCGATGCCAGGCCAATTCCTTGGTCCACAGGTCAGACTAGAGGATCTTGCCTTCACGGGGCACTTAGTCAAATTGCGGAAGCAGGAGTGGCAAGATGAAGGCATGGCCACTGCCTCACCTGGCTTTAAAAAGGAGGTTTAGATCGGAAGGGTATCATTTTGTAGCTGCCCCATACTTCTCAGAAAGCATTCCCTGAGTTTGGCATGGCTTTGGACCCTTTAAAAAAAGATCTGGTCAGCGAGTGTCACAAAAAGAGTGATCTTCTAAACTCTAAAAATACATCACCTCCCTATGAGATCTACTCTGAAGTTTAAGAATAATTTATACGATCTCTAAAGCAGTAAGGTGAAGGTAAAGGTTCCCCTTGCACATATGTGCTTGTTGTTTCTGGCTCTAGGGGGCTCATCTCCCTTACAAAGCGGAAGAGAGATCCAAAGACGTCGCCATGGCCCTGTGGCCGGAAGGACTAAACACCTTCCAAGGAGCACAGAACGCCATTCCCTTCCCACCAAAGTGGTCCCTATTTTTCTACTTGCATTTTTTTACATGCTTTCGAACTGCTCAGTTGGCAGAAGCTGAGATAAGTAATGGGAGCTCACTCCATCACGCGGCGCTAGGGATTCGAACCTCCGAACTGCGGACTGACAGCTGATCAACAAGCTCAGTGTCTTAGCCATACCCAAACAAGGAACTACCAACAGTCAGTCATCCACAGCCTTAATCAAGGAACCCCGAAGGACATTCCCACCAACACAGATCGGGCAAGCTACTTGTATATAAACAGGGAGCAAATCTCACTCCCTTCGAGCACTGGTGATGTTACCTGGATGGGTAATGAAATGTTTGCATGGAAACAGAGAATATCAAGGACTCTGACTCCTCCTCCTCTTCCTCTCCTTCCTTCTAACACTGATGTTGTTACCTAGATGAATCATGAAACATCTGCAAGAAAGCCATCAAGCTCAGAGAGCCCCAAGGACTCCACAGTCCAACCCTGAGCTACAAATACTCTCTTCTTATTGATAATAAATCTTACCACGATTGGGGTCGGTTAACTAATTAATTCATTAATTAAGCTTTTTCACTGGTAATATCACATTACTAACTAAAGCATACAAAACATTTGCTAGACCAATACTCGAATACAGCTCATCAATCTGGAACCCATATCATGTATCTGATATTAGCACAGTGGAGAAAGTCCAGAAATATTTCACAAGAAGAGTTCTCCACTCCTCTACTCGTTGCAGAAGACCTCATGCCACCAGATTTGAAATTCTAGACCTAGAAAATCTAGCACTACGCCGCCTTCGGTCCGATCTAAGTATAGTATATAAAATCATACATTGCAATGTCCTACCTGTCACTGAATACTTCAGCTTCAACCATAACAACACAAGAGCACACAATAGATACAAACTCAAGGTAAACCGCACCAAACTTGACTGCAGGAAATACGACTTCAGCCACAGAGGGGTCAATGTCTGGAATCCTCTACCTGACTCTGTGGTTTCTTCCCCAAACCCCGAAAACTTTAACCTTAGACTGTCTACTATTGACCTCACCCCTTTCCTAGGAGGTCTGTAGGGGGCCGTGCATAAGTGCACCAATGTGCCTACCGTCCCTGTCCTATTGTTTCTTTTTATTGTTCTTATATGTATCCATTTCATGTACTCATAACTATGTTAAACTTATACTTATTATCTTGTAAGTGATTGACAAATCAAATAAAAAAAAAAAATAAGAATTGAAATTGTTGAAGGGATGAATCAGGTTGTCCCCCTATATAGTATGTCCACCCTGTTTTCCTCTTATTATTTCTCTAGAAGGGCATCTTATCCTACCCTGCTGAAAAGTCCAGGGAGCATCTTATAGAAGATGCATGGAACCGCATGGGAAAGAAACTTGGCCCCAAACCCTGCAGAGAGAGAGAGAGAGAGAGAGAGACCTTCAATGCATCCGGTTGTGCAAAATAAACTTCTTCACCCCACTTGATCCCAGTCCAGAGGTCACACATCTGACCAGCAATGTGGCTCAATGGCAGGTAACTGACAATCTTTTCCTGTTGGATTTCAGCAGGTTGTACGTCTCCTGCTCGACTGGCATGGGCAGAGGTCCAAGTAATCTGTCCAGGTTTTGGAAAAGAAACGGCAAAGAATTAAAGATCCTGAGCCGAGGATCGTGGGGTTGGTTGTTTTCTTTTTGTTTTGCTATGTCCCAAGGTCACACGATCCCCCCTTTGCAACCTTCTAAGCAAAGCGGGGAGCCAGGTTCACTTAACAACTGGTTACTAACCTATCAACTGCAATGATTCACTTAATGACTGTGGCAAGAAAGTTCGTCCAATGGGGCAAAGCTCACTAAACACGTCTCACTTAACAACAGAAATGTGGGGTTCATAGATAACAGATAATCAGAGTTGGAAAGGGACTTTGTAGGTCATCTAGTCCAACCCCCCACCCAAGCAGGAGACCCCACACCATTGCTGACAGAGGGCAGTCCAATCTCTTCTTGAAAGTCTCAAGTGATGAAGCTGCCACAACTTCCAAGGGCTCAATTGTGTCAAGGGCTATCTGTATTGGGTCATTTCTGTAACATCACCTGCATTTCTTGGTGTTTCTCCTCCTACTTGAATTGTGAGACTTTGCCGTTGGAATTAGGAATAGTTTTAACATTGTTGGTGTGTTTATTGTGTAGCTGCTGAGCATGGTGAGAAAGCAGTGGGAGAGAGATCAAATCAATAAATAATACTCTCTCCGCACATCCAATTATGCTCTTCTGCATCATCCAAGCAGCATCAAGGTGGCTAAATCCTTGGGCAGAATTTGATCACCATTTAGAGCAGGTCATCTTTTAATAAAAGGGGCCTCAGTGTGTAGGGAGGGCCAGCAAATGCTTTCCACAATGAGGAAGACAATAAAAATAGCCTTCCTGCACATGGAAATCAGGAATAGCCATGCCCAAGCAAGTTAAAACTTACAGGGAGAAGATGTCATTACTGGTCTCCAACTTCAACTCTGTTATCCATGAATAGGTTTCTTTGGACAAGATCAACTCAACAAGAATACAAATACAATTACTCTCTTCTATCAGTAAGATCAACTTTATTGGCCTCCGAACCATCTCCAGAAGTTGTAGGTGCTCCATCAATGGATGTTTTCAGATGTGATTGGGTGACCATTTGTCTGGAAAAGTATAGCATTTCCTGCTTGAGCAGGGGTTGGATTAGAAGACCTCTCAAGTCCCTCCCAACTCTGTTATTCTGTAAAACAGGCGTCCCCAACCTTGGCAATTTTAAGACCTGTGGATTTCAACTCCCAGAATCCTTCAGCCAGCGCATCTTTGTCATCTTAAAGTTGCCAAGGCTGGAGATCCTGGCTGTAAAAGACATTTCTTTCATGGGACACGACTAAGGAACCTCCCTCTGCTGCCAACCTGACGTGCTCTCCAGCCTTCCTGGACAAAGCCAAAAACTCTGTGGCATGATTTTCTCTGTGCCCAGGGCGAATCTCTCTCTCCTGCCACCGTTGTCTCGCTTCCCAGTCCCCTGACCTGGGAATCCTTTGCAGTGTTGGAATAAAAGAGAAAACATGATTCATACCAGTTCAGCCAAGGACAGAGTCATCTCTTTCACTCCCAAGCTGGCAAAAAGACCAGGCTTGTTGGCAGGATACATTTCGACCCTGGCTAGGGACAAGTAGAAATATGGCCCTTTGCTGTGTTACAGTCTCTCTCTTGTATCAAAAATGCCCTTTTCTGTGTTATCCTGACAGCAAATCAATGGCCAGCACTTATTTCAATACCTACTTTGCATGAAGACAAAAATGACTTTTTCATTTCTCTACTATTTTTTGACTTCCAGAAGAAATATGAACTTTGTTGTACATTTTTAAAAGTCTGTTTATTTTTTTCACTGTAGATGACTTCAAATATTTCAATCCCTGTATTTCAGAACATGAGGGCATTATTAATAAATCTTCAATGCAAAATTAGTCACGTAACACATTTATCATTGTATTCTTGTGTTAATTTTGGCATTGTCTATTTTTTTGTTTCTAATTTGTTATCTTTAGCATTTACAGATACGGACACAGCTAAAATACCTACATTGTCTTGGCTCAACATGACCCCTTTGGGTTTCCCTGTTGTTCCAGAGGTGTAGATTAGGACACAACATTGGTTTGCCTCTTGGGAGTTGATGATTGCATCAAGTTGTCCATCCAGAATTTCATTACCCAACTCCATGAATTCATCCATCTACAGAACAGAGAGGAAAGTCCCTATGATGCCCAGGGCTTCATCACATTATATCTGTTCATCTTTCTGTATTCATTTTCACCAGGTTTGGGTATCTTTGTATTGTGCATTCAAGACTTTTGCAATACATTATTATGCTGGCTGGAGAATTCTGGGAGTTGAAGTTCACAAGTCTTAAAGTTGCCAAGGTTGGAGACCTCTGTGCTAAACTAATAACAATTGGAGGGAAAGTAACACTAGATATTGTCGGAGGGGATTGTACTGTAAGTTCAATTTTCCTAATTTTGCATCCTGGTCTGCTAAGTGGACTTTTTGGCACTCAAAAAAGGTAGCTTTTGATTGCATAAACGTCCCTATTTTTACATACAAGGACAATTAAAAAAAAAAACCTGGACATCAAGAACATTAAGAGATACAACTGGGAAGAACTACAAGGATTCTTGATGGGTGTTCAAAGGACCGGTTTGATCCTTGAACAAGCAAAGTGAGGCTAAATCCTAGGATGTTTTTACTGGTGTAATTGCTCGAACAAAGGCAACAAGGGAGCAACTACAGAACATATAATTTCACACAGGACTTATGAAGCATGTGAAGAAGGCTCCCGTGAGTCTCCTCCCATCGTTCTTTGGATCCAACCCCAGAGAAAAGAAAGTTAAAACATCTCCAGAACTGGAAACCAGGCACTGATGCATGAGCTGTCCAAGAAACAGCACCAGGGCAACTGAGAGCACATCCATTAACACTTCAAAGAAGGACGATGTCCATTCGGTCAGAATGACGAAGTGTGAAGTGTCAGCACGTCTGGGGAAAAATCCTTTCTCCATTACTATGATACTCTCCTTCCAGTGAATGCAAAGGGCAGGGAAGGACACCATTACATGTTGGGAACAGACACCATAATTCCTTAGCCAATAAACTGTGCTTGAAATTTAAGCATCTTCACGTTTCATAATTCACAAGAGCGGCTTTTGATGTCTTTTGGCAAGCTGAAGCCTGTGGGATTAGTGAGTTGGTGAGTTAGTTTTCTTACTGTTTCTAAATTGGCCTCAAGTTTTAGCTGATTAATCTGGAAGTCACACCTTTTTAAGTCTGCAGTTTTGTTCACACGTGTGGGAAAGTATTATTTTAAAGTTTGAGGATGCACAATATAGCACAGGTATCCTTGGCAACTATAAGACTTGTAGATTTCATCTCTCAGAGTTCCCCAGACAGAATGGGGAATCCTGGAGTTGAAGTCCACATGTCTTAAAGTTGTCCTAGTTGAATACCCTTGATATATAGTGTTTCTTCTGTTTTTTAGGATTCCAGATGTCTTTAATTATACCAATCAGGTTCACGTCATGTTTAGTAAGGTGTATGAACCTATTTTCTAAAAGAAGGTTTTGAGCCTAGCGTTATGTCTGAATCTGCCAATTGTGGCTTATTTAACAAATTATGGCTAAGCACTATGCATAGGCTCAACCAGATACTCCCCAGATTTTTCCCTTTTCTGTCTTGCTGAAGTATTAATATTTCCTCTTCAAACTGTTTTCCACCATTTACAGAAATCCCAGCAATGGGGTGGGAGAATGGAATTAAAACTAAGAAGGCAACTAAAATGGATGAATTACTTGATTTATCATGAATTTACATACCGTATACAAATTGGGGTGTTTCTCAGACACACAATCTTTATACATCACCACAGCTTTTAAGTACGGTAAACGATCCCAGATCTGTGCAAAATTTGAGATTTTTTAAAAGAAAAATCTTATTTGTATTGTGGATAATGCTATACTGGAACAAAAAAAAATTAACATTCCAACTCAACTTAAAAGAAATCAGACAGATGAATATTACCATATAAACCAAAAACATTAAAGTTAAACAAACAGGGGTGTGAATTCTAGCAGCAAATTCCTTACCTGCATTATCTTGTCCAACTGCTTCTGGTTTTCCACCACCACAATATTAGCTCTGCAGTCATGAGCAATGTAATGACAAGCCTCTGGAGAACTGGTGGTGTAGATCCCAGACACAATGCCGCTGTTGTGAGTAGAAGTAAGATTTTCCTTTTAATGACAAGCATGTCATATCATGCAAGTAAATTAATATTTCCCAGCTTGAAACCAAGGGCTTATGACAATATAGGAGTACACAGAGTTTTTTAAATTAGTGCAGGGCCCAAAAGCAGTACTGAAACTGGATAGTGTTTGGATGAGAAACTAGCCAGGAATCTCAGTCTATAATTTAAACCAGTGTTTCACAACCTTGGCTGCCTGAAAATGTGTAGACTTCAACTCCCAAAATTACCCAGACAGCTGACTGGGGAATTTTGGGAGTTGAAGTCCACACATCTTCAAATAGTCAAAAACTTACAGATTTTTTCAACAATCCCTTGTATTTAATGCACTTTGCTTGGGATGAATACCCAATGGCTTGTAACTTGTTGACCTCTGGACCTGTTGGTACCCCTCCAGCATTCCTCACCTGAACCTGGCCAAGAGGGGGATTCTAAACCATCAGCTACCTCAGCCCTAGCCTGGAGTTTATGTGGGTCACATTTTCCTCTGTAAATCCCTAACGAGGACATTTCCAAGGTACATTTCCAAATGTAAGGACATTTCCTTACCCAGCAAATACAGCTCCTACAGCTGAAATGAACCACTCTGCAGAATTAAAACCCAGAATTGCAACACTGTGGAATCGTTCAAGGCCGAGCTTGGAAGGAAAAAAGGAACAATACAGTCAACATTGTTGAAAAGAAAGAAAAAGTCTTTTTTTTTTCCCCACTGAAATGTGAACTTTGCTAATTTCTCCTCCCTCCCCTTTCCCATTTAGCTTGGCATGCATAATTTCTAGGTCATTTAGCACAGAATCTTTATCCCATGCCAACTTTCCGGCTGTTTCTCTGATTTCGGCTGCGGTTGTTCTTTTCTCAACACCATGCAATATCTTGCTGTTTCAACATTACTTGCCTTACTTAGTCAAAATAATAAGAAGAGTGTTGGTGGCTAGTCTTCACTTATCAAAACAGCTGTGGATTCACGAGGACAAGAAGGACCAAACTATCAGGGCTTGAATATCTTTGCAGTTGCTCAAAAGGCAGTCGGTCCACAATATGCAAAACAAGAGGTGGAGGAAGAGGAGAAAAAGGAGAAAAGCAGGAAGGTGGTGTATGCCAAAAGTTTGTTAGGTGAGAGGTTGCCACAGGATTCCTGCTAAAGTAGTATTCTTTATAAGAAATATTGCAAAAATACAATGGTTAGATCATTCTTAATATAAAGATAAAATTGCACACATACCCACATTCACTTAAATAAAGTCTCAGTCATCCCAAAGACCACAATGTGGGTATTGGATGTAAAACTCAAAGTTTACCTTCATGAAACTCTTGGCTGCTTTCCGAGAAAGGTGGTAATACTCCGAAAAAGTAATTTTTTCCCATTTCCCCTCCTTTTTGCTGGCTAATGCATTGAGAGACGTGTATTTCTTTAGAGATTCTAGGAACATCTGGTGAATTGTTATCGGCGCTTGTGAGCAGGTGGGATCTCTTCGCAGCTTCACCTGCCCGTCCGCTGTTGTGGTCCAGAGAGGAGCTAGGAAACAAGAGCAGATTATTCAGTAACATTTGGAGATGAAAAACCCTCTAAAATCCAGCTGTGTTCGCTCCTCTTTTTTCATTGGGACCAAACAGGTAATTTGCAAGGAAGATAAAAGAGGCAACAGCATTTTTCTGGGTTTCCTCTACAACTTGTTTTCTTTTATAAACAATCTTTCTACATTGTAAATCCTACAGTCAGGATGATTTTGATTTTACTGATTTATAAAACAGAACAGGAATCAATAAAGGAGAATATTCATAGCTCAGGATTGAAGTGTGGGGCCCTTGGGGATCTCTGAACTTGGTTGTTTTCTTGGAGATGTTTCATTACCCAACTAAGTAACATCATCAGTGCTAGAAGGAAATGCAAGAACCTCATTCACTTCTGGCACTGCTGATGTTACCTTGTTTGGTAATGAAACATCTGCAAGGAAAACAACCAAGTTCAGAGAGCACCAAGGACTCCTCAGAGTAGGAGCCTTTGCAGTATGCAAGATAGAAATTCATCAATCATTGTCCCAGAAGTAGATTTAGTTCCGTCTTCAAACTACTTTAATGCATCATAAATAAACCAATTCAAATTCATCCTGGTATTCAGTTACCTGAATTTTTTTCCAGACTCATTCCAGAATCTTTTCAGATGCTCTGGACTTCTGACAAACTTCTGTGAAAGGAAGGAAATTTTAAAACTCCCTTTAAAACTCTGGTGGTTAGTAGAATGCAGAGGACCATAGTTCTCAAAGGACAAGTTGCAGCAGGCAATATTTTTATCTAAAACAGTGTAGAAGCAGAGAACAATATTGTCCTGTCTGAGCAGGGGTTGGTTGAATCTTTTTCACAAAGGAAATTATTCTTTGCAAACAAAAGAATACAAAAATATTTTTTCTCAATAACAAGTTTTACAACTCTGTATCTTTTTTGGAATGTCGTTTTCCTTTCATACAAAAAGATGCACCTTCTTCTCCGTGTCCTGTTTCAGCCTAATTCTACCACTGTTATGAAAAACACATTCATGCATTCCTATATTTTAGCCCATTGAATTATTTTATCTTGAATTTCTCAAAAGACAACTCAAAACATTGCCAAGAAGTTGCCATTCTGGAAAGACAAAATTTTCTTGCTACCCAAGTTAAACTCAACCAAACTTTTTCCCAAATCTTTTGAAAATATTTTTTTTAAAAAGCTATTATCAGTTTGATGTGTCACAGTCCTGACATCCTTATTTCTAAACAAGCATCTATATACAATGCAGCCTCCATCTTTTAAGAAAAAAGCAATTTCTCCAGGCATTATTTTACCTGATTGCTTTATTTCTGGTCCTCTTTTGTTCTGCTACAGTTCTTTCTTCAGAGAACCCAATCAAACTGACCCAATTCTTTAGAAACAAGCAGAGTGGCATCAACTCTATTGAACTCTGGAGTTATCAACTGCTGATTAAGAATCCCAACAGGCATCAACTTCACCAAACATGCAGCAAGATAGATTGGGGAGCTCCCAAGCTCTTCCCGGTCAACTTCCTGAGAAACTCTTTCGTGTTCAGCGGGGACAAACTTTCCTTTCTTTCACTGTTTTTTTCCTTCTCCGTGAGAAGAATCTCAATGACGTTTGTGATCAGACATCCCTTGGCACAAAGGAGAATGGGAAGTGGCAGAATCATGGATGTAGACCCTGGAAGAAGTTACATTTCTGGCAAGAACAGACGATGTGGTTACTAAAGTGTTTTGGCAACTGCGGTATATCAAATGCCAATGTAATTTTTTATGAAATCACGATTCAGCTTTTGGTATTGTTATTTCCCCATCGCATAGATATTTCTTTCTTTGATTCATTCATTCATTCAAACTTTAAACCATCCCATATCTGAAGCTCTCAGGTTGGTTTTCAATAAAGCACCGTAAGCAAAACAGTGGGAATGAAAAAGCAGATGAAATGCAGAATGAAAACACCCTACCGATTCAGCAATGACAAGGCAATACAGATAAAAAGGCAAATAAAATACAAGGGAAAATAAAGGGGCCTTTATCTGGGACCAAAATGCTGCTACAGTGGGGGGGGGGGGGTTGCCGTTGAGCCTTTCTGGGGAAGGATTTTTATCAATGAGGGGGCCACCACAGCAAAAGATCTTTCTCTTCTAGATCCAAACTCAGCTCCATTGGTGGGGGGACCTGGAAGAGGTCCTCACTAGAAGCTCTTAAGGCCCAGGTAGGTACAGATATCAAATGAAATAGCATGCAGGTAACCTGGTCCTATATCTTTCATTCTAGTTTCTGCTGCTGATTCTGTGAAAATCTCATTAAGTCGGTGTTGATTCCTAGGGACCACATACCTAGATTTTCTCCATGATGACCTGTCCCCAACTTGGTCTTCCAAGTGTGCCCCCATTCTCATTATAACTGAATCCCACCACCTTGCTTCTGGTTGCCTTCTTCTTCTCTTTCCTTCCATTTTTCCCAGCATCAGAGCCTTTTCCAGACAGCTGGGTCTTCATTTAATATGTTCAAAGCAGGATAATTTGAACCTGGCCATTTGATCCTTGAGTAAGAATTGGCTGATTCAATTGTTCTTTGTTTCTTGGTTGTCCATGGTATTCTCAAAAGTGGATGGAGATTGTCCATCATCCAGGTCATGGTTGTCCCAAAGGTGGTTTCTCAAGTGGCAACTGGACTTTCTTTGTTTTTCCTTAAAGACATTTCACTTCCAACTCTTGTTCTATTCCATTCCATTCCGTCCCGTCCCATTCATCCAAGAAGCTTTTTTACATGCTTGTGAAGAGGCACAGAAGAAGAGGCTTCCTGAGAATGCTCAGGAAGACAAAAATCCATCTCAGCATCTACTTCTGTCCTACTACCATAGCACCATTGAGAGTGCCCTGACATACGGCATTCTTGCATGGGATGGGAGCAGCTCTGTAGTGGACAAAAAAGCTCTACAGAGAATCATGACAACTGCCCAAAATATCATTGGGCTCCAGCTACCAGCCCTGGATGACACTTTCGCCTCTTGCTGTTTGAGGAAGTCACAGCACATTCTCAGAGACTCTTCCCATCCTGCTCACAATCTTTGTGAACTGTTGCCTTCTGACAGAAGATGCAGAACAATTAAAACTCAGACCACACGTTTTCTGAACAGTTTTCATCCCAGAGCTATAATGGCACTTAACAATGAACTTAAGGACCACCATCAGTGAGTTGTTGGACAGGATTACTTGGTCTGTTGTGTAGATGGCTTGTGTGTTTTAGGGGGTGGGGAATTTTGGTGGGTGGGGAGGTGTTTGGGGATTGTCATGTGTGTGTGCATGTCGTTTCTGGTCTCTGAGTGTTACGTGAATTTCATTTTATGTTTACTGTGTATATATGTACAATGACAATAAAGAATTCAATTCAATTCTTCAGAACTGAGGAAGCTTCTTGAATAAGAAGTGAAACGTCTTCATGGGAAAACAAAGAAAGCCCAGTTGCCTCTTGAAAAAGAACCTTTGGGATATTCTTAAAAGACTTCCTCAGCAGCAAAGTTCAAAGCATCAATTATCATCCTTCTCCATTTTAGAAACTAGTAAATTGTAATTATATACAAAAACAGAGTTCACTCTTCCAAAAACTGTATCTATCCCCTTCAGCCAATGTGCAAATTATGATTTGATAAAACAAAGGATGACCTTCTTTTTAAAGGCTGGAGTCCACATCTAACTTTGGGGTGAGATTGAGAAAGGGTTTAGGTGGCCCTACAATGTAAAAATGCTGCATTTTATTAAGCAGAAGAAAAAGAATAGGGTTTTTTTCCAATGTTTTTTTCCCTAGGGTTTACAAAAACTGCTGAAATTATATTGGGCCGATCGTTGTTGTAAAATTACTTGACAGTGACATGGATTAAAAATGGATATTAAATTATTTTCGTGGTTGTGCTAAACCTCTTTTGAGGTGAACATTTCCAGTTCTGGATTATTCAAAAGGTGGAATAAAAGCACCAAGTCATTTCTGGCATGCAAAGGGAGTTTGAAGAATCCCAGAAGAATATTTGGACCATCTGAAGCTTGGAGTCCTCCTGAACTGTCCAATGCTATGATGGAAGAAAGAGAAAAATGAGATCAGCAGAAAAAAATGTAAGTGTTTCTAAGCAACAAAAAAGACTAAGGATAGCAACATTCCATGAGTTCCATTTGACAGTTGGCTAGAGAAAAAATAGGTGGAAAATTCTCTGGTGGGTTACTTGGTGAAAGGATGAATCTTCTCAGCTTCTTTTCTGCTGAAACAACCTCACCACTGTTCCATCTTCTGCTTTCCAAGTTGACCAAAATGTCTTCGAGCATTTCACTCCTTAGATGAATTGTCGCATTCAACACAGGTAAGTTCTTTACCAAAATGACAGGGTTTTTAGAGTCGCTGCTCTACAAAAACTTAATTAAAATGGATTAAATCAAAAATACATCAACGGATGTCTACAGGCTGGGGTCAAAAAAGGTCAAGATGGTAACCATAGCTCTAAGCTCCGTATTGCACATAAAAAACTGGAGCAGATTTTCACATGCTCCAAGGTAGCCAACATCTTGAGATCCTTGCCCTTCCTTTGTGAACAACCCTGAATCAACACTACCCTTTGCTTTGCTTCTGATAACATGTGTCTTTTCTCCATTTCTACACATAAACAAAAGTCATGGAGTCCAAAGACGATAAAAGAAATCCTGGGCAGTCATCGTCAGAAGATAAAAAATCCAAAGATCAGTCCAATGAAGAGAAAAAAAATAAGGAGGCCAACACAGAAGACAACAAACCTAGTGCGGGTCCCACGGAGAACGAGGAAGCCAAAGAAGCTGATGGCCACGCAGTAAGGCAAAATTATCATTTGTTTTGTGCATTTTCCCTTTGAATTCCTCTATTTCCTTCCAGGGGCTATTTTTATAATTATCCATTTTTTCATAATTCCTGTTTCCTTCTTGGGGTCATTTTTATAACTATCCCATTTTTCACAAAAGCAATTGCAGATTAATTCTAGAATAAAAGCTGCGGGGGGGGGGGGGGGCTTGTGAGTTTTCTCCCAATAGAAGAGTATTGGCATCTCGAGGCTGAACCATGGAGTTCTCAACGGCACTGAAGTTGGTGGTTGGCTTATAGGCATCTCATTACCCAGCTTGGCACCATCATCAGTGCCATCAGAGGTAAGGGGAGGGGGGGTTGGCTGCTGGTTTATTTAGAGCAGCTTGCCCTGCCAGGTTTGGTGATTCTGGGGCTTGTACCCTCAAGGAGGAAACTAGAGCCCCAAATTAGATGTGTCCTGGATAAGGTTGGTCTTATATACAGACAGTCCTCGGTTTATGGCCATCCATTCAGGGATCGTTCAAGCGGCAATGAATTGAGGACTTAGATGGGTCCTTGGAATTGTGGCCGTTGCAGTGGTTCTGCCATCACACAGTTATGATCTTGGAAATTCTCACAAGCAAAGGCAATGGGTAAGCCAGCAGGAAGTCACAAGTTGCAGTCATATGAGATCCTCGCTTAACGACGGCAATCGCAGACTGCCAGAATTGCCATTGCATCCATTGTTACATACAGAAGCACCCCATGCAATTGGATCCAATTATTTAAAAAATATATATCTCTTTGTTGGGAAGGAGCTCCATGCTATATTGTTCTTATCATTTGGGGCTCTCTTTTGCATTGCACTGAAGCGCTCCAAGCAGGCTGCTACTTTCGGTCAAGACAACCCTGCAAGGTGGGCCATGCTGAGTAAATTGGAATCGCCTGAGTCCCTCCTTCAGCCTTCCTCAGGCCGTGGACCTGGGCAAGGATCACTCAGGGCTCAGAACCCGTCGGGACTGCCTGGGGGGGGGGGGGGGGAATCTGAAATTTAAAAGATTTCTTGAGGAAAGTCTTCCCCAAAAACCCTGAGGTGGCGCTGCGCCACTAGCGTAACGAAGCGGCTTCTAAGTCGGCCGGTTCGCCATTTGCTTCCCCCTTTTACGCCGGCGGCGTAGCCCGGGCGGGCTTTTTTCCTCGCGACCAGCGCGCGAAGAGTCGCCCAAGGGGGGCATAGCCGCGTTTGGTCTCGGCCCCGCCTCCTTCCCCTCCTCCGCCGCGCGCCGATTGGCCGCCCTCCGCCGCCCGCCGAAGCTCCGTCCAGACGTTTCTAGAGGCTTGTCGTGACGTCACGGCGGCGGCATTCCAGAAAGTTCGCGGCGGCGCCTATAAAAGCGCCGCAGCCGGCCGGCGCCGCGCCAGGATCGAGAGCGTTGGGGAGGGCGGAGGTCCAGTCGCCCGGCGGCCAAGGTGAGACTCGGGACTCCCCGCCACCGTTGACCGGGCAGGAGTTGCTCCGGAGGGGGAACGGCATCGCATCCACGGCATCATGACCTGGGATGGAACCTTGGACTACAAATCCCATCATCCGCCCGTCACCCGTTACGCTTTCTCTCCTTTGTCCCGTTCGCCCCCCCCCTCTCCCTTCGGGTTAGGCCGGGGGTGATGGGGGAGGAGGAGGCGGTTGCACGTTGAACCGGCTGGGCGAGCGGCCGTGGATGATGGGATTTGTAGATCCAAGGAGCTGGGGTGGAGGAGGAGGAGGAGGACGAAGGGGAAACAGTGTTGGTCTGGGCGAAGATCATGGGAGTTGCAGCCCAAAAGGGGCAGTGAAGGGGGGCTTTGCACTGGGGTGTCATGGGCGTTGTAGTCCAAACGTATTTTTTTTTTTTGCTATTATGGCTGGGGATCATGGGAATTGGAAAGGGATGAGCAGGCAGAGTGGTCAGTTATACTGATATAAATAGAAAGGGGGTGTTAATTCCTTTTTGGCCGGAATTGCAATGCCAGGTGTGGGAGAAATCTGAAAGACACCCCCCCAAAAAAACCCCTTGGAGACCTTCATTGGAAGGGCAACAATACGAATAGGGATCAGGCTGCAATATTAATAAATCCAGAACTTGGGAGAAACCCAAGAGATTAACAGGAGTCGGAAGGGGCCTTGTAGGTCATCTAGTCCAACCCCCACACGCACCCCATTTTTGACAGAGGGCAGTCCAGTCTCTCCTTGAAAGCTTCCAGGGATTAAGCTCCCATAATATTCCCCCCCCCCCCAATATATTTTTATTGTTTACAACCATAAATACAAAACACAACGCAGCCATTTTGGCATTCCTTTGCCATACATACCAAAGGTGTAATTAAACCCATTAATGTTTCTATTATTGGTGCAATATTTACATTTGGCTTCCAATCCTCCCAGCTGTTTTTGTTCCAACCTTCCCCTCTTTTTTTTTGCAGCCACAGAGGAAAAAAAAACTCCACAAGATTTTTGATAACATCCCAAAGGTGCTTTTTCAAGAGGCAAAAAAGGGGAGTGATGGAAAAATTCCTCATCCTTCCTGGCGGCCCGTTGGACTTTTTAGCCTTTGGGATAAACTTTGGGTTTTTAGAAAGAAAAGGGAAAAGAAAAAGTGAAGAGGCTCCCTGAAAAAGCAGATTATTCATAATCTGTATTTATGCTTCCGGTGCAGCTCTCCATAGGATGGCTGGAAAGGAATTCCCCCTCCTTCCTCAGCCCCTTTATTATGATTTATCAGGTATTGCCCTGATTTAGAGTAAAGCTAGTGATGCGTATTGTGATAAAACTGTAGCTGGATTGAAAATAATCCAGATTATTATTATTTTCTTGGTTATACAAATGTTGGTTTTGAAGGATTTCTTGCAGGACTCCTGGATTCTGCAATGGGTAAACTTGCAAGATTTCGGTTTTTTTCTCACTATGTGCATGTTACATATCTGAACTAGGCTGTGTAATTTCTTTGGGTCACAGAGGAGAGAGTGTGCAACAATTTTGGACTTATTTTGTCATGCTTCTTTCGTGTATATTTAGCGGGTGACTCCTTGAGAGCTGCATGCCATGAAGTTTCAATTTCAATGTATGCTGATTAGTATACATTCAAAGGGACAATAAAGTCGTTCTAAGTTGGTGCGTAACTAGTTATTATAAGCTTGTGGCTGTTGGTCGGTCTGAAATGTGCACCTGTCATTTTCTGTGACTCTGAGTTGTGGTGGGGAAAATAGAAGTTATTGGGTGTCGTGAGTGATTTTTAAAAATAATAAAGGGAGGTATAAATCTTTTTTTCATTTTTTTTAACAACAAGCATAAACAAACACAAACATGAAACAACAAATAAAACCATATTTCCATCGTACAGTGTGTACATACCTTCTGTGCACGATATCAACAGTATTTTCATTCTACAATTAAATTATAATTCATATGATATCAGCTATGTCTATTCTATTAAACCCTTATCAGACTTTAATTCTAAATTCACATCATTCTTTTTGAGCAAATCTCAACTGTTACATGACCTAATACATAATATCATTCATTTCATTGTGATCAATTATAACATATCATTACCTTATCTTGTCATTACTATTATATTTATATTATATTTTATTTCCTTATTTTCTTATAATTGATAAAATAAATCCCAGATTTTATAATATTTATCTTCTTGCTCTCTAATTGCTAATGTCATAAACGTCTTAATCTTAGTGTGGTGTGCAACGTATCCCCCTCACGTTTTGTAAATATTTAAGTCTATCTTTTCATGTGACAGTGCTGAAGAAATGACAGCTACGGTAGTGAGCATACAGCTTGTGTAACAGTATAAATGTGCTGTCCCCTCAAGAACACAACACAACAGCCATTCAGTCTGTTTTGTTACCACGAGCAACAAAAGTGAACAGTTACACCCCTAAGGGACAATGTCCAAATTGAGCCCAAAGTGTCTGTATTTTGTGTAGCCGCTATTATTTTTCCAGCGTTGCCCTAACCCTCTTGGGCACAGAGTTCAGAGCTTCATAGGTTGCCACTGGAGTCCTCTTCTTCTCCTCCACGTCAATGTCAGGGAGCTGGTGGATGTTAGAGACCTTGCACGCCTCCACCTTCGTTTCAGGAAGCCCCACAGATGCTCCATAGGGTTGAGGTCTGGAGACATGCTTGGCCAGCCTATCACCTTTACCCTCAGCTTCTTTTAGCAAGGGAGTGGTTGTTTTGGAGGTGTGTTTGGAGTTGTTATGTTGGAACATGGCCCAGTCTCCAAAGGGAAGGGATCATGCTCTGCTTCCATATGTCACAGCAGATCTTGGCACATTTACACTGTTATACAAGCTGTATATTCACTACTTTACATTGTAGCCCTCATTTCTTCAGCGTTGTCCCATGACTAAAGATATACTTCAATATTTACAAAATGTGAGGGGGTGTAACTCACTTCTGTGATCTACTGTACATGCTGCCCTGGCTGGTTATATTGTGTGATTTAGTTGGTGAGTCACGTTTAGGAAACAATTGAGCCATAAATGCAAGAACTGTCTCTGTCCACACATTCTCCACTCCAAAAGTTGCTCTTGTTTGCTTTTCGGCATCCAGGTCAAGAATGATTTCAACACCACCACCCCCACTCCCCCAATTTCAACTGAGATGAGCAAGGTTGGCTTCTTCCCTGGAACGATGCATAACGTGTTTCACAACAAGGAAAAGAGGCCGCTCATTAAAGGAGGATTCATTATGCAAGGAATTGTTAATTTGTTGAAAGTTCTTTAAAGAAAATGCAAAAGGCGGGTTTTCCTGTGGGTGCCCAACCTTGGCAACTTGAAGACCTGTGGACTTCCAACTCCCAGAATTCCCCAGCCAGCATGAAGTCCACAAGGTGTCAAAGTTGGATACCCCTGATCTAGACTATCAACAGAAAAGGTAGAATTCTGTGTGTGTGAAGAAAGGGGGAAAAATGCCCTGCCAGGAAACAAAAAAGGATTATTGAATTTGAAATATTGCAGCTGAGGCATTGAGTGAATGGATGGTTTGTTTGTTTCTCTCGCCCTCCTAGGCAACCATGGTGAAGGAAACCGGCTATTACGACACTCTGGGAGTGAAACCCAATGCCACCTCGGATGAAATTAAGCGTGCCTACCGCAAGTTAGCATTGAAGTACCATCCTGACAAGAACCCCAGCGAGGGCGAGCGGGTATGAGCTGAAGTTAGATGGGGGAGGCACTTTGGGGTCAACCTTAGCATCCGGGATCTCAGTGTGCTTTTGCCAATGGGTAATCTGTATAATCAACTGGCTGTATTTGTAATAATTGCACAGTTCCCTCCTCAAAATTGCTACTCATAGAAGAGAGTATTTGGAGCTCGGGGTTGAACTGTGGGATCCTTGGTGCTCACTGAGCTTGGCTGTTTTCTTGAAGACGTTTCATGTCCCAACTAGATAACATTAGCAGTGCTGAGGGATGTAGCACACTGATGATGTTACCTAGTTGGGTCATGAAACGTCCGCAAGGCAACCGAGCTCAGAGAACAGCAAGGGCCCTAAAATTGGTGCTAACAGTGGTTTCGGGATGGACCTCTGTTTGAACTGATTACATAGGATGGGGGGGGGTCAAACTCGTGGGTCAGATGTGTCACGCGGTGGTCATGCCTGTTTTAGCGAAAAAGTCACGATATGGCACGTGACAAAGCGAGTTTGATACCCCTGGCATAGGACAATCGCCCCACTCTTAACCCGATTCTTACTTTGTGTAGTCCATAGAATTGTACTACAAGGTCCAGCAACTGACGCAGCCCTAACATGCGACGTCATTTGACATATACGGCAGTTGGAGCAGTGCCAATTGCACTTGATAAGCAAATCCCATTTGCGACTTCCGGCTGGCTTCTCCAGTGACTTTGCTTTTGGGAAACCAGCAGTGAAGATCGCAAGCGGCAATGGTGGCACCGCAGCAGCCACAGCTACAACAACAGTCCTAAGTCCCCTCATTCGCCAAAGAGCCTCAGTGGTGCAGTGGTTAGAGTGCGGTACTGCAGGCTTCTTCTGCTGATTGCAATTTGGCAATTCAAATCTCACCAGACTCAAGATTGACTCGTCCTTTCCGAGGTCGGTAAAATGAGGACCCAGATTGTTGGTGGCAAAAGGCTGACTTTGTAAACTGCTCAGAGAGGACTGTAAAAGCACTATAAAGCGGTATATAAGTCTTAAGTGCTATTGCTGTTCAGTGCCATTATAATTTTTCTCCTTCAACAAGGTCGTTTGCTGCTAACTGTGGTTATGGGAAGCCAACAGGAAGTTAGCTTGCCTAGCAACTGTGGGATCCAAGTAATAATGGCAACTAGGACTTCTTGTTTCTAAGCAATGCTTAGTGACAAGAAACCCCACTCCCAAACAGTTAAGGACTTACTTGCAATTAGAAAAAAATAACTTGCTTCTGATAATTGATCATCCAAGTTGGTGCTGATGGGATTTGGAATACATCCTTGATTTAGACCTTGGAGAGCTTTCCTAAGACATCCTTACTGCCTGAAAAATAATGTTCTATTATGAAATTTATCCTTATCAGACTGTTGAGCTTTACATTTGACAGAAAAACAGAGCGTAATTATTTTTCAATTATGAGTGTAGCCTGGTGTAACAATTTTATCTGGGAAATATCAGTAAGTTTTAAAAAAAGGGTATTTTCCTTTGTTTCATTTGAGATGCTAAAGAGTGGTTTATATCTAAAAAAAAGGATTGGTGGAGAAGCAACAAATACGAATAACATGTTTTCAAGCTTCATGGCAATGCACTGCAAAGGAGAAAAGTTAATTGATGAATGCACAGTTATGCATTAACTTTTTAATTTTCAGCTAGAAAGTGAGTCTTAACATGTTGATGTTGGGTCACAAAAGAATTTCGGGAGGTGCTTTTAGCAACAACATTTGCAACCTTTCTGAACAAGCAAAAAAAAAAAAAACCACCGTTAATTTCAAATAAATAAAATTATCAAATTTGTCACATGTGCATATTTTCATTTCAGCATTGATTAAAATGGCCTTTCTGTCTGGAAAGGAGTGTTTGTTTGTACTTTGGCAAGGAACATTTAATTTTTCGTATTGTGGAAACATTTGGTACTGTGCTCAAGTCCCAGACACAACATCCAGGGTTTTATTATTATTGTTATTGTTATTATGAATAAAATAATGGTTGACTGCAGTTTTGCTGTGCCATGGTGTATCATCCTTTGTGATCACAGCCTGCAATGCATGGCTGCACCATGATACAAAGCTGCATTACCTGTCTGCCTGAGGCTGCAATTTCATAATGTACATAACTTGGAAATAATCCCACTAAATTCAGCATATTTTATTTTTGAGCAAAGGTGCCTCATGCAAAAGCGTTGAATTCCGTCTTCCCAGGTGGACACGCCAAATTTAAAGGAAATGCCAACGTGTTTATTATCTCCCAAGAATCCTAACAATGCACCAATGGAAACTTTGAAAAGGGAATAGTTGCTTTGAGGCTGGGAAGATGAAAGCTAATTCATGGAACTGCTTTAACCAGTTCTTTTTACATTTTCTCATGCAGGATGTGTTTCCTATAATGCAAATCCCACTCAACATTGCATAATAGTAGATTATAGTCTTGGATGATTTTTTTGTATATACATTTAATTGCACACTTTTGAGGTGGGATCCGAAGGGTTGATAAAGGGCCAACTTGAAATGCTTCAAACATTTTTTGTCCAAATTTTTTTTCAAAAAGCATTGTATATAACCAGAGCATCGCATTAGGCAAATTGCAAATGATAATGAAATCCTAGTTTGATTACATCTGCTGTTTCATTGGATAGTATATTTATAGCTATAGCAGTAGTAAAAAATTCATAATAAAGAAATAGCAAGATAAATCATTCTTGCAGGCCAAAAAAGGGAACATCTTTCAAGTTTGAAGTAAGTAGAATTTGATGCTTCCATTTACAGAAACGGCTAAAGTTGGCAGAACTGAATTTTCAATTTAAGATACAGGTACTGTTCAAACAGTAAGAAAAGTATTTTGGATTGCAAATTCAGTTCTGTCAATGTATTTTATGTTAACTGATGGCATTTGAGAAAATAAAGTGCAATTTGGGATCTCCCAGGCAAATTCTCTCTTAGAAAGCAACAAATTTCCCATGTTAGCAAAAGCTGCATTTAACCCAGTGTCCTTGGTTGATGCCATACAGGAGCCAACCCTGTGCATACATTTTCACACTTACTGGATTTGTTTCTAGCTACCAGTATCAGACATGAGATGTGGAATGCAAACAAAAACTGGAGAATCTAAAATCCAAGAAGCTTTCCTTGATCAATGGCCAAATTCCTAAAATCTTCCCTTGTAACTAAGAAGCAGAACAAGAGAGAAAGGATGTGGAGGAGGGAACATTGTAGGAATTACTAATTTTCAGGTGCAAGTAGGGTATTTGCTAGGAGGAGAAACTGGTGTTAACACTTTTGTCTTTAAGGTTGAGGAACAGGAGCCCATAGCTTCCTTTTGTGCTGCACAAGTAAACGGAGAAAGTAAAGATCAGCCTGTTTTTTGGTCTGTTATTGTCCACTCAAAGTCTGCACTGGAAGGGCTGATTGTGCCTCTAAATCACCACCTGTGCATCTCTGCAAACAGATGTAGACACAAAACACACAACCGTGCGCACACATGCACTTAGGTGGAGGTGGACAGCCAAAAGATCTTCCAGATGCTTTCGATGTCAGCTCCAGAATCTCTTATCCATCTCTTTATATTTTATGATGGCTTGCGAGAAGCTTCCAAATCACAGCATTCACTTAATGTGAAAAAACCCTCACTCTGGAAGTGCCTGAAAGTGAGCAGAAGGTACCTCTCCCTCTGAATTTGTTACAAAACAATTCTGGCTTGGGGTTGTGTTTTAACATTTTAGAAGGGGTGCAAGCAAGATTCCCTTGGTATTTAAACCAGTAGGCCTATTTTTGACATTCAAGCTACCACCCTTTATAGATATTATAGATATGCCTGAAAATTGGGGGTATTAACGGTCAGTTTTTAGTGGACGTAGCTGGAGCACTGCAAAACAGGCACTTTAGGAAACATTCCAGGGAATGTATGACTGATCTGAAATCTATACCTTCTAAAAATCTGAAATGAGGACGGTGTGCTATTCTTGTGTGTAGAGGTTTAGACATATTTTTTTTAAATGAGTTTTTTAAAAGTACATTTTCCCTGTGTGCTAGCCAGTTATTCAGAGGATCTATTTTCTTTCTCTTAGTTTAAGCTCATTTCCCAGGCTTACGAGGTCCTGTCGGATCCGAAGAGGAGAGATCTCTATGACCAGGGTGGGGAGCAAGCCATTAAGGAAGGCAGCTTAAGTGGTGGAAATTTCTCTTCGCCCATGGACATCTTCGACATGTTCTTTGGTGGCGCTGGCCGGATGAATCGAGAAAGAAGAGGTAGGGGCTTGTGTTTGAAAAGTGGCCTCACTTCCGTTTCAGCATTGGAGGGAAACGAGATTGTAACATGTTCTACGTCAAAGATCACACAGAAAAAAGTGATTTTTTTTTAGAGCAAACTTTGATTGTGCTTCAATACAGGTGACTTATTGAAAGCCAAGTGGTTTGGAGGAGAGAATTGCAAAGCGAAATATTGTAATGCAGGGATTTCCAACCTTGGTACCTGTATGACTTGTGGACTTCAGCTCCCAGGATTCCTCAGCCAGCATATCCACATGTCATAAAATTGCCAAGGGTTAGAGATCCCTGCTGTAATAAATTCATAGCAGTTTGGTTTTCTCTCAAGACATTGAAAATTCATTGAAATTTCACGGAAAATTTTCCGTGTTAGTGAGTTCCTCTAGAAATTTGTGCAGGAAGAAGATGGAGTCAGACATGAGTTTTGCAGTTTCAGTTCTGCTTGAGAAATGGTAGACTTAGACGAATGAATGTACAGCTTTGGAAAAATAATAAAATTTTATTGCAACATTAGTCATGGGACAACAATTTTAATTGTCTTAACTTTTCTGCTGCCTTGTTAGGTGTGCCAGTAGCTGCTAAAAAACTCGAAATGCATCTTGGCTATTGTTAATTGTCTGCATTTATGTTTTAATCAGGTAAGAATGTTGTCCATCAGTTGAGCATCACACTGGAAGACCTGTACATGGGAGCCACAAGAAAACTAGCCCTTCAGAAGAATGTTATCTGTGACAAGTGCAAAGGTAATAATTCCTCGATTAGACGACTGCAAGAATGGGGTAGAAAAGGTGGCCTCTTCTCAGGCATCTTAGGAACTGCTCTTGCCTTCGTGGCTGAAAATACTGACCATTTCATACAATATATTTTAAGACACCAGCTGTGTTTCAAGTAAAGCAGATTTTGTGGCACTGTGACTCACCAGAAATGTTTAAACCAACCAAAGGAATAGATCTCCAGTCTATATTTGTGTTGGATTCATCTTACCGATGTTGCCCTGAATTAGCATGAATGAAATCTGGTGGGAGATTTATTTTTCTTCTGCCTCAATCCAGCTTTTTCAGAATGTTGCCATTAAAAAGAAGCATTAAGCAAAAATAAAACAAATCTGTTTAGAAAGTGGACTATAATCATTTTCTTGAAAGCTCCTCGTGAAATTTCACACCATCCTCTCAACAAGAGGATTCCCACACACAGCTTTTCAGAACCATTTGCAAATATGAGGAATGGGAAGTAAATAAAATAAGTTTTGCTTACTATTTTGGTCGAGTGTCCTACACAAACGTGATAGGCCAAATAAGGCAATTTTCTTGGTTTTTTTTTTTTTTCCAGAATGCATAAAAAAATACCCCTAGTTTTTACGAAGAGGCAATAAACTGTGTATTGACTGAAACGCAGACAGTTGAAATGCCATTCTGTCTTCCCTGAATTTTAGATATAATGCAGTCCCAATCCTGTTCTCACAGGGGAGTCTCTGGAAGCCCTATTCATCACCATAGAGATCAGTCTTCAATTTGGAGAGCTGAAAAAAACCTGTGATGGCACAAAGGGGCATGGCACAAAGGCAACACAGTCAAATAAGCAATAAGAGTCCCTTTATTATCTCCCAACTTTGCCCCCAATATCTAAGTTACCTTCTGGCTGGAGAAAAAAACTCCCAGGAACAGCCTTTAAGTACAGAAAATTATGTCCAAAAATGAGCAACACAAACTGTAACTTAAAGTCCAAACAAGCCAAATTTAAGTAATTAGTTTGGTAAGGCAGGAACAAGTATTTCAGACTTGAAGGCATGGAAAAACACAGTTGGGAAGATGCCAGGAACCCAGAGAAGCCACTATGATACAAGATAAAGTCACATTTTCTCCCAATAGCCTGCCGCACGCAGCCTGCCTTTCTTATAAACTCTCTTCCCAGCTGTGGCGAATGAAGGGAATCGGGGTCCTTTCCTTCCCTGTAAGCCATGCAATCCACGTTGCTCTCTTCTCTGTCCCTCTGTGTGCCCTAGGATGAAGAGGGAGTCGGGTTGGGTCTTCATCTGAACTCCCTCTCCCTTGTTCTACCTCTCTCCTGCTCTGGACTGTCCCCTTCACAGCCAACAGAGCCATGCTCCCATTCCCTGTCAGCAGTCCGGCTTCCTCCTCAGATTTTGACTCTTGACATGGGCATGACAAAACCCATTTGTGTACATGTGGTTCGTGCGTCATTCATATTGTCAGGATTCCAGTTTGCAAGCTGGCGCACTGCTTACACCTCCCCCCCCCTTTTTTTTTTTTGTTGGCAACCATAGAAATATTTCATGTGTGTGTCTGTTTCTTCTTCCCAGGTTATGGTGGGAAAAAAGGGGCTGTGGAAAAATGCCCCACCTGCAAGGGCCGTGGTGTCCAGGTGTTGGTCCAGCAGATCGGACCTGGCATGGTGCAGCAGATTCAGACCATGTGTCCGGACTGCAAAGGCCAAGGAGAACGGATCAACCCCAAGGACAGGTGTACCAACTGCAACGGCAACAAGGTGGTTAGAGAGAAAAAAATTATCGAAATCCACATCGATAAAGGTAAGAGTTGGAATGTTGCAAGTGGGCATGGGAGACGGCTGTGGAGCTCAGTTCTGCTAGAGAACCTCAGAAGCTAAAATCTTGGTCGTCTTAGCTACTAGTGTCAGGGTTCTAGCAGTGACCCCAATTAAATCATGAGTCTCAAGTCAAACTTCCAAAACTTCAAAAGAATTTATTGGGAGTTCACATGTCCGGCACTGCCTGGGTGTAGCCGACTCTGAGGCACATCATTCATTGTCACTCTTGAACCTGGTTTTCCCTCCACCCCCTGGGTGTAACAATTCATATTCTCCAATGGGACACCTCCATAGCCCAGAGTCATCAATCATGCTGTCATGACATCTGAGAGACAGGCATGACATCTGTTTTCTAGGTATGAAAGATGGCCAGAAGCTCGTCTTTCATGGAGAAGGCGATCAGGAACCTGACCTAGAACCAGGAGATGTCATTATCGTACTGGATCAGAAAGATCACTCTGTATTTCAGAGGCGAGGCAACGACTTAGTGATGAAAATGAAAATCCAGCTGACGGAGGCCTTGTGCGGCTTCAAGAAGACCATTGAGACACTGGATGACAGGGTCCTTTTAATATCCTCCAAACCAGGTGGGCTTGGCTCTTTTTGGGGGTGTCTCTGTGTGTAAATGTAGATCCATATTTAAATTTTATACATGGTGTCACAATGGCTCTTCCAACAGGTGAAGTGATCAAGCACGGAGACATCAAATCCATCGTAAACGAAGGGATGCCGATTTATAAGTCTCCGTTGGAAAAAGGTTCCTTGATAATACAGTTTCTGGTAAGCAACTTGACAGTTGCTTTTTTTTTTTTAAAGTTGATTTAATGCAGGCGTTGGAGGGTGAGCTGATATTAGCAATTAAAATTTGGGGTTTTGTGCCTTTAATTATCTGGGCCTGCTATAAACTCCTGTTGAACTCTGAAGTGGTGAGGGAATGTGAGAGGTTTTGATAGCAGAACATGAAAACACTTTGCTGCATGAACAAAAGCCACATTTTTACCAGATTTTATACACCATGATGAATCTCCAAGCTGTTTGTTTGTGGTGCGTAGCCTGAATTCAGAATCAAAATGGAGCTGGACGGTATCTTGGAGGTCTTCTAGACCAACCACCTGCTCAAGCAGGAAATCCTAAACCCATGATGGTGAACCTATGGCATGCATGCCACAGGTGGGACATACAGCTATTTGTGCGGGCATGCAAGCCCCAGCCAAATGGAGCTGCACTGCACATGCATGCGCCTTCCAACTGATTTTCAGCCCGTTTGAGGCAGTTTTCGCCCTCCTGGAGGCTCAAGGGAAGCCTCTGGAGCCTTTGGAGGCTGAAAAATGAGCCTTCTGGAAATACTGGAAATGCCGAAATGGACCCATTTTTCCCCTCCCAAGGCTGCAGAGGCTTTCCTCGTGCCTCCAGGAGAGCAAAAATAGCCCAAAAATCAGCTGGGAGGCATGTGCATGTGCAGTGCAGATAAGGGGGTTGGGCAAGGGTGTTGCGCTTGCATGCGCGGGGGCGGCGGCACATTGCATTGTGGATGCTGCATGCTTTTGGCACACCACAACAAAAAGGTTCGCCATCACTGTCCTAAACCATTTCAGATAAGTGAATCCACCCAGTTCAATGGTTCCTTCAGTAAAAACGAACCAATTACGGCAGAGCATGAGCAAGTCAGACTTGTGGCAATTCCTGACCTTGACTTGAGTTCAAATTCTCTCTCCCTCTCTCTCCCCCAGGTTGCCTTCCCTGAGCATCACTGGCTTTCCAACGATCAGCTCCCTCTCTTAGAAGCTCTGCTGCCTCCCCGGGAGGAAGTGATGGTTTCCGAAGAGATGGATCAGGTCGACCTGGTAGAATTTGATCCCAAAGAACGAACGTACCGAAACCACGGCGAAGCCTACGAAGAGGACGAGGAAGGCCCAAGGACGGGGGTCCAGTGCCAGACCTCGTGAACCAAGTGGACTCTGGGCGCATGGAGAGTTTGTCCGAGCACCAGGAACCGTGGCTGGAGCTCCGTTTGTCAACTTCAGCGCGGTGAATGGCTGTATATTAAGTTCTGTTTCATATTTATGTGTTTGTGTTGTAAAAAAAGGAAAGAAACGGATCCGTGTAACTTGGAACCCCCAATGTGCAGCTGTTGGATATAAATAAGATTTTTTTTTTTCTTACTTACACTAAAGTAACCATCCAAGCCTGTAGTTTTTCTGGCTGCCCGGGGGCTACGGAGAATGTTTACTTGGGGTTATTAAACCAGAAGTGAGCAGGGTTTTTCTTTTTTTCTTTTGAGAAACGTGCCTGGAAAGGTTTCCCAAGCAGGAGTTAAAACTTCGAAATGTTGCCACTTCACCTTAAACAAGATTGCCTCCATATCCTGGATTATTGAATAGGTATTTTATCAAATAAAGTGTCAGGACCACTTTCTGGCGTGGACCCTGAATGGTTGGTGGCTCCAGGTGGGAATTGTGCCACTACTAACAGGGAACCTGATGGAAAGAGTTTGGAGAGGGATACCTCATCCACCGGATGCACAGGTAGTCCTTTGACATTACAACATTATACAAACATTACAAGTTTGTTTAGCGACCGTTCAAAGTTACAATGGCACTGGGGAAAAAAGGGACTTAGGATAGTTTTTCACACTTACAATGGTTGCAGCATCCCCATGGTTGCATGATCAAAATTAGGGCACCTGGCAATGGATTCATATTTATGGCGGTCAGTGTCCAGGGGGCATATTATCCCCTTATGCACCCTTCTGACAAGGGAAATCAACGGGGCGTCAAGGCTCTGACAAATCCACCCTCATTCAAATCATAAGTCTAGCCGCATCTCTCGAGTAAAAAAGATTTATTAGAAATAGCCATGTTGGCATTAGCTGGATGTAGCTGATACTAAAATACATCATTCATTTCCCCCTTGACCCTGGTCTTCCCCCCCCCCCCATCCCCTGGATGTATATTCTCCAATGGGACAATCCATAACCAAGAGATATCAATCATGCTCTGCAGTAATAATCTTGCGTGCCAACAGTTTCGGCTGCCAAGGCGATTATCTGAAGCATTTAAGGAATGTACTGCTTTGCCCCCTGCCTTTTTGTTGGCAACTAAAAAGACCAAAGGAGTATTTTTTAGTTGACACAGGGAATCTGGCTAACTTAATAACTGGCAAGAAAGGTCATAAAATGAGGCAAAATTCACTTAACTGTCTCGATTAGCCACGGAAATGTTGGGCTCCATTGCGGTTGTAAGTCAAGGACTACCTGTATTCCAAATCAAAATCCATTACAGCAAAGAAACCAAAGAAGGGTGCATTGTGTGGGTTTGTTTGGCAATAACACCACAAGGATTGCTGTGACTTGCCAAGGATTGTGGAGGCCACCCAGCCAACACTAAAGGGAACTTGAGCCCAATTCTTCAGCTACAGACGGACCTGCACCAATATCGGAACGCGATGTTGTGATTCTGCAAAACCACCAGCAGCGCCAAGAGGAGAAAGACCGAATCGCTGCCCAGATTCCACAGCGAGGGTTTTATTTAGCTTCAAAATTAATTAAAAAATACAAAACAAAAAAAAATAGCAAAATGCCCACCTAAATAATTTTCAGATTTCCATCTGTTAAGATTTTTCTTCAAACAAACAAACAAAGTAAGAGTATCAAAATACTTCCGGACACCTGACACCGTAGCTGTCGCAAGCAGAAACCTTAGACGGGACAATCGTAAACGTGGATTTCTTGATCGTCCCCAACAGAGACAATTTTGGAGCCGTTCCCGTTGTACTGCACGCCCCAGACCTGCGGGGTGGGGGTGGGGAGAGGGAAGGGACCAGCCAGTTAGAAGGAAGGACAGCCGGGGATGGGCTGCCCCGAAGAAGAGCCTCTCCAGCTCTTGGATCTCCCTACCTGGTCTTGGTGGTCAAAGAAGGTGTGGGCGCAAGTCCTGGAAGGCACGTCCCAGACTTTGACCGTTTTGTCTGATGAGCTGGAATTTTTTAAGAAAAGGATTGGCTCACTTCATTCCAGGACTCCTCCTGTTACGGCTGCTTATAAAGTTACGTGCTCTTGTGAAATTATTCATTGATTAGATTTCTTAACCTGCCTTTTCTACAATTAAATTTTCATTATTAGATTTGGATGATAAATCTAGCAAAGGCCAATTTTAGAGAAATTCCTTCTCTCCATCCTCCTTCCTCCTATTCCTTCCCTCCATCTTCTTTCTTTCCTCATCTTCCTACTTTCTCCCCCTTTCATTTCCTCTTTCCCTCTTATTCCTTCTGTCCTTCCTTCCATCTTCCTGCTTTCTCCCCCTTTTATTTCCTTTCCCTCTTATTCCTTCTTGTCCTTCCTTCCTACTTTCTCCCCCTTTTATTTCCTCTTTCCCTCTTATTCCTTCTTCTGTCCTTCATTCCTTCTTCTGTCCTTCCTTCCATCTTCCTACTTTATCCCCCTTTTATTTCCTCTTCTTATTCCTCTCTCCATCTTCCTTTCATCCTTCCCCCCCCCCCCCATCTTCCTTCTCCCTTCCGTCTCTCATTTTCTTTCCCTCCTTCCACTTCATCTGTCTTTGCACCTTCTGTTCCTTCTCCTTCCCCCTTCCTTCCTTCCCTCCATCTTTCTTTCCTTCCTTCCCTCCCTCCCTCCGCCAAATATATATGTATAATGTGTCACTCTACTCACCTGGAAACAAAATGGGTATCATCAGGGCAAAAGGCTACATTTAATACCCAAGATCCATGGCCGCTCAGAGTGCCCGCCAAGTTGGCATGCTGTCTGTTAATTAAAAAAAACAAGCAAACAGATTCTGGGTTGGAGAAAACAACTTCAAATGATTTTTTCAGAATGCCTTCAAGATCCCAAGATACTTCTAATAAAAGAGGTAGGGACACAAGCGATCCATGATAGCTTACAACTACAGGTAGACTTCTGAGATAGGAAAAAAAGGGTCGAGAAAAATTCTTCCAAGATCTTCTTAACATTCCCATTTCAGGAGTGATAATTCCCTGGATTCAGAAAATCCAGGAGTTGGATGTGGAAATTCAAAGGAGGCATGGGGAAGATTTATTGAGAAGGGAGCCAAAACAGTAGACTGGGTTCAACAAAGGCATCACTCACACATCATATATCTTGATGTAGCCGTCGTCTGATGCTGTAACAAGCAGCTGAGAGTCTGGAGAAAACGTCAGGGAGCGGATCGGCATGGCGTGACCTGAAGTGGAAGAAAGAATCACGTGTATCTTTGGCAGCTGGAAATATAATTCGCACCTTGCTCTATAAATCAGTCGAACTTCTCCCAAGAATGTTTGCCAGGGGAAGATCCTGCTGGAAATATATAAGAAATGAGGAATTCCAAACCTCACCTTCCAGCGTGTGGAGAAGTTTCCCGGTTGCAATATCAAAAATATTGATAATCCCGTCGATAGCGCCGCTGGCGAGGTATTTTCCATCTGGACTCTAAAACAATTAGGAACCATTATTAGTCCCTGCCCTCTTTCTCCTATGCCACAAGAAGCCAAGATACAACCACATGCTACGCCTCTTCACCTTTTTGCGTTTAAAATTTGGGGACTGTCCTTGATTACATTTTGGTTTCGTAAGCTTGAAAAGCCAGACAGAATTATTTGCAGTTCCTATCGAGTGGCCGACTTGGGTTAAGTCCCAACCAAGTAAGTGTGTTGCATGAATCCACTAACCAGCTAGAATGGAGAAGAGAAATGAACCCCACCTAAACCTGGGATCATACAACTAACAGGATAAGTATGGATGCTACCTATCTAATCAGCACATGGGACTTTAGGAAGGATTTCAGAATAGATAGAAATCTTTATTGGCCAAGTGTGATTGGACGCACAAGGAATTTGTCTTGGTGCAAATGCTCTCAGTGTCCATAAAAAGAAGATATATTCATCAAGAGTCAGGAATCATAAGTTACAACACTTAATAACAGTCATAGGGTACAATAAATATAATTGGAATAGAATAATAGGATAGGACGGCATGGCATGGCATAGAATTAGAATAGAATAGAATAGAATAGAATAGAATAGAATAGAATAGAATAGAATTCTTTTATTGGCCAGGTGTGATTGGACACATAAGGAATTTGTCTTGGTGCAAATGCTCCTAGTGGACATAAAAGAAATGATACATTCATCAAGAGTCAAAAATCAGAAGGTCCAACGCGTCATAATAATCATAGGTTACAATAAGCAAAACAAAAATCAGCTGTGGACCGAGGAAAAGCACAAAATGCACCAGTCCTGATGTAAGAGTGGAATGCTACATCCAATGAGGAGGAACCAGTGAAGACACATTTGTACATCCCGCTGAGGTGGGCTGGATTGATGATTGACAAAAATACATCGCTGCTGTGACATCAGCAGAATACCCTTTGAATGTTTCCGGATTCTAATGTAGATTTTTTTTACCCTGGTCCCAAATACCCCCCACCCCAAAATGCATTATCAATTTCTTTATCTCTCTTTAAAAGGATGTGTTCTAATTGCAAAGGGAACAGGAGGGCAGATTTATTTGGAAAATATATTAGGGCACTGACACCCTCGCAGCAGTTCCTCTCTGTTCTCTCGGCACTGCTGATAAAACCATTATAATTCAGCGCGAAGTATCTGGGATGACCTTGCAAAGTGGGAGTGATAATAACAGGTGACAATATATGCTTATTAAAAGACAAACCAGGCATCTTACATAAGCGATGCTTAGGATGAATTTCCCTCGAGTGTCCAAGGAATATTCCTTTTTTCCGGTCTCAACGCCAAATATGTTGACTTTCCCGATGTGGCTTCCGGTTGCCACATACTGGGAATCGGGAGAAAAAGCCAGCGACCAAGCGTCCACTACACGAAAGAAAAGAAGACAAAACTGTGAGATGTCCAGTAAGGAGTACATTTATTTTGGTTGTGCAATATTTGAATGCAGGTGTGGCAAGCAAGGAAATAATATTCTGAACAAGCAAACGGGAATTAGTCAAGTTATATTCAGGCCCAGCACCAATTAGTTAATTTTTATTGGTTCATATTGGTTCAATGTACACTGTGAATACATGCCCCAAAGATGCTTTTTTTCCCTTCCCCCCCCCCCCAAAAAAAAAAAAAGGCAACTAGACTTTCTTGTTCTTTTTTTCAGAACTGAAGAAACTTCTTGGATTAGAAGCGAAATATTTTCAAAGGAAAAAAAAACAACAACCAAGAAAGTTCAGTTGCCTTTTTGGATAAAGCATCTTTGGGACAACCGTCACCTGGATGGCTGAGAAATCTCCACAGAATATTCACTGTCCTCTTCATTGATTTACTTATAATTAAAAAATAAAACAACAAAACATTCACGGCAGTAATAAAGGCAGCCATAATCTTTCATCTACTAATTAAAACAGATAGGCCACAAGTAATGGACATTTGCTCAGTTCTCAGGGATGGGTTGAACATTACCTGGCCCGGCATCTATTGACTTGATCTGCTTGCCTGTGTCCAAGTCCCAAATGCGGATGTGAGCATCTAATGAGCTGGATGCAGCAACGGTGCCTGTATGACTGATGTCCACAGAAACGACACCCAGCTGATGTCCTTCTAAAGTCCACTTGAGGTCCAGCTTCTCCTCATTCCTTGGAGAAAGAAAAAGAAAGCATTTTCCCCATAAGTGGTATGCCCATCAATCATTTCAGCAATGCTTCCTGAAATCCCATTCCTGATACACACTTGTTCTGACCCAAGTTTCCTAAACTGTAATTCTGCACACTCTTATTTTAAAAACAATTATTTTATTGCAACGCTAGGAATTGTTTCTATTCCCAGCCAGTAATGAATTTCAAACAGTCCCCCAAGATAAGCACCCACCTTTCAGTTCTGTGAAGTGCTGCCAAAAACAGAAGTAGCAAATGAAGTAGAAAAGAAACCAACCAAAGTACAAAAAGCTTCACGAATGAACCGAATGAACGACTTTGCTTCCTGCAAAGGTTTCGTCATCTTGGCCTGACTTTTATCCCTTATGGGAGGGGCAATCACCTCCCAGCCTTACTCTCAAGTCACCCCTTCTGCTTCAGCTGCTCTTCTAGCAGCTCTGCGCACACGCGCACTGGGAACAGGCTCCATTGGGTCCTCTGCCTCGCTGCTGCCAGACTCCGAGGGCTCCAGAGTCAGCACCCCATTCCCAGACGGTCCTGAGCCTCTCTCTGCATCGGATGCAGGACCCTCATCCGAGTCCTCTCCAGACTCCCTGACTGATCCCCTCTCTTCCCCACTGTCCAATTCCACTGCCATCTGCACAGGCTGCCAGTGAACCACAATACTTTTCCTGCCAATTCTGAACTAACAATCCAGGTAGTCTTCAGTTTATTACCATTATTAAATCCAGAATTACATTTGTAAGTTATGACAGTTGTTAAACAGTTCCTCACGTATGAGCCCATCTGATTTTGACAGAGGTTGTTAAGCGAATGCTGTAATCACTGAGCAAATAGTATGGTCATCAAATAAATATTTTCGCCACTGGGTGCTTTTTGCCGGAAATTCGGGGGGGGGGGGGGGAATGCCAGAAATCACAGCCCTGTAACCTCAGAATATTGGTGAACAGCTGTAAACGAGAGCTGGTTGCCAAATATCCAAAATGGAAACATAGGATTGTGTGTGTGTAAGTGTTTGTGCGGCCATCACAACTTTGAAAACAGGCCATAAGTAGCCCTGGGGAGATCCATTCTAACTTCAAGTAGCCTCTTAAGTGGCAGCTTGTTCACTGAGAATTGCCTGCATGTACTTCTCTTACTTGTTTAATGCTAGACAGCATTTAAAAAAAAACATCCTGGAATTTACCATTTCCAGACTTTCACCAGATCATCCAGAGAGCCTGAGATTACGGTCTCCGAGCCGTCGTTTCTGTTTTTGCCCCAAGCAACCGACCAAATTGCATCGTCGTGCGCTGAGAGAGAGAGGGGGGGGGGGAAAAAGTGATGATTCCGTTAGCCTCTTCCAAGAAACAAGTTCCAGTGAGCAAAACCAGCATGAAACCTGAAAAACCTTCCACGAGGGAATTCCAGGCTTTGATGATTCCATGCTTTTGGGATCCTGTCCCTTCCCCATTGCCCAGCTAGTCTGATGGACCACACCTTCTACCTGTGAAAAGCAAAGCTGGCTTGACCTTCCCCACATGTCATGGGGCCCCTCTGTTAAGGAGGTCCTTCAGAAGGGACCAAGGGCCTTCTCCATGGTGGCTCCCTCCCTGTGGGGACATCATCCCCATGAAGACTGGGTCCCTCCTTGATAGGCTTTCAAAATGCCCTGAGGACATAATTTACCAGTTGGGTCTGGGGTGGGACCCCAGGATGATATGGAGTCCATCCAGGGGTTAAGTTTGATTGTTGCCAGGGGGAAGGGGGGGGCACTATTGAGGTTTGTATTGGGGTTTTATTGCAGTTTTATCACTGTAAACTGCCCAGACTCACCATAAGCAAGTTGGGCAGCCATATAAAAGTTTTTAATAAATAGAATACACATATATATAAATATTCTTAATAGAATAAATATATATAAATGTTCTTAGTAAATAGAATACCTACCTTTTCAAAAACTAGGGATATCCTTGTTTCATCCATGACCTTTGGATTCCTGAACCTGCTACCTTATTTATTTTATTCATTTCATTTTTATTACATTTATTGGCCATGCTTCTTTACCACAGGGTAACTCCTTAAAAAGCAAACACACTGAACACAATTTAGAAAAGCAGAATTTCCTTACCTTGTTCTTGCTTGAAGAGAATGCTATACTGAAAGGGGGGGGGGAAAAAAAAGAGGAAGGAATCAACCTGCCAGTCCTCTTTCTTATAACATGTGTGAAATAACACAACTGGCTGAGGATGCCTATTTACCTGAGTTGTCATTTTCTTTTTTTTTTTCTCTCTCTCTCACAAACCAACTATTTGCATCAAAGCTCTGGAAGAAGAGGAAAGCACTGAGGGGAAAACAAATATTTGATTTTATACGTGTGCGTAAAATATATGTAGGCATGTGTGTATGTTTGTACACACACACACACACACATATATATATATATATCAATATCCAGAACTAAAATTATGTTTATTATACTTACTAAGCTTTCATCAACCTCTGCTGACATCATCAGAGTATTACGCTACCATGACAGAGATCTACGCCTTTATATACTGGTATCATTAATCAATTTAGCCCTTGTTTGTGTAATAGGCTCTTCCAACCTTTGATTAATTAAATTAATTAAATTAAATTA